>QKWP01002508.1:0-62719 GCA_003550325.1 Gigaspora rosea | reverse complement strand
TTTAGATGATATTAGGGTAATATTTTTGATTTCGACCAGTGTTTTAAATATATCCCAAATCCAAAAATCGATCCAAATCCCAAATTTCTCTCAAATCCCAAAATTATCAAAATATCAAGATATTCTATTGCTATTTTATATATAAATTACATTGAATCAATTGAATCAAGAACGTATTATCAACATATATACTTATTTATTAATAATAAAATATGTTCTTGATGAGCTAATGCTTCAATATTTAGTTTATAAATATTCAATATCTTTTTTATTCTGTTTTTTGAATTTAACAGAAACGGATTTGCTTTTTGCAAATAAAAAAAAAATCAAAAGTGAAAGAGAAAAAAAATCGTGTAAAAAAAAAAAATTATATAAAAAATTTTAATTTATTGTTTTTATCATTAGTTTGAGCTTAATTTTTATAGCAAGTAATCCTGATCGTCGCAGAGATCAGATCATACCAATACCTAACATACTTGGCGTCGAATTTGATCTTAAGATGTCTGAGCCCCGCAAGGGCCCAGCAAAATGATATCATGATAATATTTTATTCTACCATATTTCGCGCACCAAACTACCACCCCCTGTCAAATTGTACCGATATTTTTCATAGTTCATATCAATTATTAAATAAACCAGATTATACATCTAATATTATAAATATTATATGCATCTATATGCATCGAGATATCTGTATAAGCCGATACCTACTTTAAAAGAGAGGGGGATGATTTGACCCACGAAATACGTTAATACCTCTAAACCCTCAAACCCTGGCCTCTTACTACTATATTCACCCATCAAAACCACTCTCTACTCCCTTACTACCCCTACAAAACTTCTCTCAATTATACCTAAATCGAGCTCACAGCTCATTTCCCTGTGAAACCTTGTTATATTTACATAAAATTTTTACTTAGAATTCGAATATGCAATTTATGATGTAATTGAATTTTCTCAAGCATCATCTTCGGTGAGACTAATTAATGGTGTTCATTTATTAGAATCAATCAAAATAAACATCGCAGTCAATGTTTGAGCGGTTCTTCTATTAATTGTTAAATATCATCGTCAAAAATAAAAAAATGGAAAAATAAAAAACGAAAATTAAAAAAAATCGAAAAATAAAAAAGCAAAGCGACCATTAAACAAAAAGCAAATGCTACGGATCTTCGAAAATATTCTGCGAAGCATCAACTTCAGAAGTCCTTGTTGTTCCATTTATTGATTTCAATTATAATATGCTACTAGTTTTAGGTCCTCGTTGGTGTTTGGTTATTGTATTGAAAGAAAAGATTATTGACGGGAATAGTTGAAATTGTTGCCATATTGGTAAAAGCTAAGTGATGATAAGTATCGGCTATTAATTTCTATTTTTTTTTATTGATCATAAAAACATTTAATACGAGAAGTAAAATAATAATTCGTTGCTGAATATGATGATCCATAGCTTGTTTGTGCGGTCTCTTTGAAAACTCAATTGATTGTAGAATTTTTCAAAGCAGGGATAAAAAAAAAAGGTGGTTTGTTGTAAAAAGTTTGTTGATTTAAAAATGATACATTCATTTCAATATTTTTTACTAACAAAAACGTTATATTTATGTAATAAGCTTTATCAAACTATGCATATTCATCTTAATGATAAGCAAAGTAAATTTTATTTTCCGACACTTTTAGGCCCATTGATTAAGACGCTTGAGAACACCTTGATCTCTCTATTCTTTATTCTTGAACTTGATCTAGATCTTGATGATTCTTGATCCCAGCGCTCCGTTTTCACTCTGCTGTGAATAACTGTCGTATTTATAAAAATTTGCTTTTTGGTTGATCGTTACTGAATATGCTAATTGCGTTCTTATAATAAATACCGTGTTTCAGGTATTTCAATTTTATAATAAATCTCCGCCTCTGTAAAAGTAAAGAGATAACGGAAATTTTCGACGAATAGAATTCAGCAGGGTATCGGGTATTAATATTAATCCTTAAAAATTTCCTTAATAAATTACATTGGGGAAATTGAAACTATCGACCAAGCTCAACTTTTAAAAGATTTAGAACAATTAAGAGTGGCTAAAAGTTATATGCGGGGAATAAGGTTTGCTAACTTTTATCATGTTTTAAATGGTGAAGAGCCTCGTTCTAATACTACGGAATCCTTTATGTTACACATTTGGCGTGATTATATTCCTTAATAAAAATGATAACTAAGGGTCCCCTTAGTCAATCTGTTGATAATTAATAAAAAAATAGTTTAACGAATCGATTGTACTGGTTGTTCAATGAATAAACACGTGATAAAAGTTTAATCCGTCAAAGAGAAAATTTTCATTAGCGGAAGACGATCAAGGTATTTATCATTCCAATCAAGAGATGGAGGCCAAGACGCCCTTTTTTTTCACAGAGTTGCTCTTATTGGTCGAAATTTTTCATTGATTTATTAGAAAAACCAATTGTTCAAGTTTGTCTTAACTACAATTATTATCGGACAATTTTAAAAGTGAAATCTAACCATAAACTATAATATTTTATTAATATTAGAGAAAAATATAAACTCATTTTAAAAAATATTTATATGAATTTCTTCATCGTATTCACTATCTAATTTATTAGTCGCTGTGGGATACAGAAAAAGTTGGGTCGAATAGTTTGGTTGTAGCAACATATGAAAGTTCGTGAGGTCTGAAAAAGGAGAAATAGGAACCGAAATTATTGGAGTTGACGTTTTACTTTTCTGTTGGTTTGTAGTAATGCCTGAAAAGGAATAGAACTTGGAATTGTCGTAGATGGTGTTTTATCTTTCTGTTGATTCATCATTTTCGCGTTTTTGTTTCGATCTTGTAAAAACATGATAATCGCTAAATGGTAATAATGGCAAAGGTGTTCGTTCAAACATCAATTTCGATCAATATTCCCATCTATTGTAATATTTGAGCATCAACATGATCATAAATTAATCACTATGAGGTAGATATGTGAGCATATTTCAACCGTATTATCGGTCATACTATCGGTTCTCAAAAATGGTCTAATTAATATAACGTCATAGTGGTTGTGCACTATTACGATCACTAGCTAGTCCATCGAGCGTGCATGATTGTGTTTTGAAATTTTTTTAGGTGGCGATTTAAACACGGGATATTTAAACAACCGATTTTGTCACGAGGATTCAAAATAAAACATGAATGCATCATTTTATCTTGCATCACTGATCCAATTAAAAAAATCCTTGAATCACCAACTTCATTAAAAACATAAATTATAGTTACTGCATTCATCTTTTTATATCGTTTCTAACTATTTTTTATTTTTATATAAAATTAAAAAACAAAAATTTATAAAGTTACATGCTATCTAAAGTCGCAAAACCACATTGGGTACTTTTCACAATCTTTTCAAGCTTTCTCTTTAATTTATCATTTATAATTTATCGATACAACCCTTATGTCTTCTAAAATGTAGGCTACACGATGGGAGCTTCTTCTATTGCCAACACACGTTTTCCTAATGATGCATTCACTAACAAAAATGGAGAAGCAATTGGAAGAGGATGGTATGAATCGAGTTTATAACTTGGATATGTTGTAATTGATAGAGGATTGATTATAGGTAAAGAGATCATCATGGAATACGATGAATATTTCCGGTGGATAAAACAGTAAATAATTTGAATAATTGAAAAAATATGGCATATTTTACAGAATTAATAAGCTACTGACATATCTATTCGGCCGAATATCATCGGCTGTTGAGGATTTATGAAAATAGAAATATTCAAGTTAAGGTCGGTCAATTTTTTGCCAGATGTCTCAGAATTTATGAAAACATCTGTAACACAATAGATACCTTATAAAAACGTATTAATTCATTTGTAGAACTCGGAAAGGTTTCGAATAACAAGTATAATGAAACCGGAGTTATTTCACCTTAATATTCATTTTCTTTTTTTTTATTAGTCATGGACCCTATAAACAAAGTTGTTCATTGTACCTCTTGAAGCAGGTCACGAATCAGTAAGTTATAATAACTTACGAAAAAATTTTAGTAATATAACTTATAACTAAATATATATTTTTGATAGAATTATATGTAGCAAGAACGTTGCATAACGACCATTATGTTTATGGAAAAGCTGGTTGGGTAAGTTAATCAAAAAATTTTTCTATTGTATATAATTGTTTTTCTTTATGTTAGCTTTTTTTTTCTTATGTAGCATTTGAAGCAGGGAATGAGTTATGTTATTGGCAAGCGAGAATTTTGTGCAAAAGATTATGAAATTTTAACCATTAAGCAAATGATGTAAATTCAATGATTTGATGTTAATATTTTGATTATTGATGTTAGAAATAGCGTTGCCATTTAACGTTAATATTGTAATATACAATTAATAATATTGGAATACTATTTTAGAATTCTATACAAATTAAAAACTTTACTAAAAAAATAAAAATATGTTGTGATTAGTACCTGCAAAAGTTCTTTCCATCAAACAAATAAATCGGAATCAAATTACAGAAGTATATCATTATGAATATTGACGTAGTACTACGAATAGGGGTACTCCAGACATTAATAAAACATATAACCCACTTCTGGAGTGCTCCGGAGTGGGTTATATGTTTTATTATTGACTGGAGTGCTCCATTAACAACCCTAACTACGAAATTAAAACTTTAGTTAATAAGATCTTTTGATAATTTTTCAAAAACAACAATTGAGTTATTATTACAAAAAATCAGAGTGCGGGACGGGCCGGGCTAAGCCCGGAAACTTGCGGGCTTTTGTCCAGTTCGGGCCTATAATTTTTGAGCCCGCTATTGTTCGGGCCAAACATAAATCGGCTTGTTAAATATCGGACCGGTGCATATTCCGTTTCAATTATACATCAATCGCGACTGATGTATTGCATTCTTTAAATAAAATTAATTTCCGGTACATCACGCTGGACTCATTCCAAAATATATCACATGCGTGCAATGCTTTTCGATTACTGAATAAACAACGTTGTGTAATTATCAAGCAGTGCCCCCGAGTACGGAGTTTTTATAAATAAAGCGCGTGCAGATTCGTCCTTAATCAAAACACTTTCTTTTCGATATTTTTTTTTTTATTAATAAAAAAAAACATTTTTAATTCTATAAAAAAACATGAAGTTTGCCTTGTGTACATTAATAAAATTTCAGATTTGGGCATTTACATTTTAAGTCGAAATCTGAGGCAGAAGAATTTTATGAAAGTTTCAATAATGAGAATTGTATAATCGATGACAAAGATCTTGGAAGAATTGTCATATATTTCCAGTTGTTCCTGTGCATGCTTGATGGGGGAGGATATGACCTTTGAACGGTCCATACTTTCTTTTATCAAGCACTGGACAGAATAAAAATTTCTTCAAGAACTAAGGAGGTTCGTTGAAATCTATTCCTCTAAATTTGTTTTTTTTTTTTTTTGGTATAAATTACGCACTTATGCACGTGAAATTTACTATGATTTTTTTTTATAATCTCAATAGAATTACCACCAGAAATTTACTTTTCAATATTCGATAACCTTCGAAAAAATCTTAATACCCTATTTACAGGTATGAAAACACTATACCAATCTTGTGAAGCGAATCAGATCTCCATTTTCAACGTTAAATACTGAAGAGCGAACATTACTAATCCCTTTTAAATAATTGTTTCAGGGCAAAAGATAAATAGATTCGAACTCTCGAAGCCTATTATTATTTAGGAAAACTTCAAGAAGAATTTTGTGATCCGGCTTTCTAAGAACTAGTTCGAGTCTTAAATGTTTTTATATTAGGCCACGCAAAGTTAAATTTTCGTTTTGCACTACCCACAGACCCATTTTTTCAATTTTTCCAATTTTTTTTTTTTAATTTTTCCCCATAAATTATTCCGGTATCACCCGATGGAGACATTGGCTTTCCGAAATTATCCGACAGGGTCGATAGAAAATCTGACTGTTAACCCTTAGATGCAACATAAGGCTATTAATTTATAATAAATTAAAAAAAAAATAATAATAATAATAAAATCCGACCGAAAAAGAAAAATTAACTTTGTGCCTAAAATACACAATTGTCAGTATTATAGCTAGGGATGGGTATTGTAATACTTATGTAAACGATAGCAAACATTTAACCCTATAAATTTTATTATATATTATTAAGTAATTTAGGTGTTTCAATTGCAAATAAGCTACGTACTTGTATTAATTTAGCAATTAAAATAAACTAAACTACATATATAAAATAGTTTGTTTTTATAAGTAAGTAAAAAGATCGATTTTTTGAACGTTAATACTATATTTACATACGATGTAAAATTGGCCTTCATCAAATTTGCATACTCGATTTGCTTCGTGGAACTTCTGGTTGGCTCCATTGTTCATTCGATAGATCCTCTTAGCAAGCTTTCAAACCAATACGGTAATTCTGATGAAACAAGTCTTGAAAAAACTATATCGAATATTAAATTTGATGAGATGGATAACTTAAGAAAACAATGATGATTGCTATTTGTATACCAGGTGTATATATTGCTATCTCTAAATTCTGATTATATAAGGGGGCTTTCAGAAATTACGTAATTTTTTGGTGGGTGGGTGGGGTCCCAAAAATATCAGGTTATATTTATAATTCTGGTCAAATTTTTATAATTCTGGCCAATTGAAAAAGAAAACGTAAACATTGATTATTTTAATAATACTAATTATCATGATGAAGACGTTTCTATTCAAGCTATGCATAGTATTCGAGGAAAAGCTTTAAAGAACTGGTTATAACGTTGAATTATGAAATTGATCATTAATGTATGCGATTAATTGGAATTTGCTGTTAAAAAAAAGTTGTATAAATACGTTAGGCTATACAACCTGGCCGGGTTCAAGCTTTATAAGAAAGCCCGATAATACAGTACCCGGTAAACTTATAGTCAAAATCATAAATTAACCAATCAAATCATTAACGTCATAGGTTCTCTGACAATTGAAGAATTAGGGTATTGCGCGACGCAGTTGCGCTAAAACCAGGAACGTTATATAAGTACATCTTAAAATTAAAATTTTCTGAAATAGAATGCATTATTTACATTATTTTGTTTTTTTTTATGATAAATGTAGGTCGTATAAGTACTATTTATACGCCAAATAGATTCGATTAAGCTCAAATGATTTATTTGTTATAAAGAAAAAGGAAAAGAAAAATAAATCCGTTACTGAATGTTTCGCATGCGCATCTGGCTTTAAATTTAATGCGCTTGCAATCTGAGCAGTATCTGAGCCCCTTCGTGCACATTAAATTCAAAGCTAGATGTTTTTTTTAATTGTCATGTAAAAACGATCCTTCGGTCTTTCGCCTTCCGTTATTGGTTGCTACGCGTCCATTAACTATATAATATAATTAATATTGTAATAAATTAATTTTCGAAGGGGTTAAAACCTCATTATTCTTGTGGACTAAATTATATTGTTGATTCTTTTGAAAACTTAGTTCGTAGAAAATTATTTTACAGACGATTAATTCAATATATTGTGCCGACAATTTTTTTATAAATTGCATTAACTTTAAACCTAAACTTAACTTCAATGACAATGACTAGAATTAATTTGCCTGTGAAATTAGCTTTTGGTGAAATGACTTTTATGAAACGGACTTGTCCGTGAATTAATCGATTGCAAAATAACCTTGCCTAAAATTAATTCTCTGTGAATTAAGTTTTCTGTGAAGTAATTATTGGTAAGTTGATCGAAACCGAGTGAACCTGATACCATTAAATAAATATTACAGCTGTTTTCATTATTTTTGGGACATCTGGTAAAAAATTGTTGTTTGGCCGATTCGATAAGTTAATGATTTCGGTGTGATCCATATAAAATAATTAATAAAAGCTATTTTTGTATGATAATAATCATTTTACGATTATTATTTTTTTTTTTTTTTTTTGTACGAAAATTTATCGAAAAAACTGTTCATGTCAACCAATAAACCTTAACAATAAATGTAAAAAAGGAATCAATATAAATTAGACTTTTATAACAAATATATTACTCGAACAGGTGCCGCTATTAAAAAAGTTAAATATGGTCATGAATTTGTCGACTGGTTTAAAAATGAATCTCGGGTTAGGATTCCAAATAACCAAGATATTATTAATATTTGTCGAGAATGCATGAAGAATTATGATAAACGAGGAAATCAAAGTAAAAAATTTTATATGTTTATTTTCGTCTTCTACAAGACACGAAAATAATTAGAAATGAATAAATGCTTTCGAAAATGGATCTTGCCAAAGAATAAGAATCAAAAACTAGTTTAATTTTTTAAAACATAAATTTTCATCTTCGACAAGAAACGAAAAATAATTAAGAATAAATAAATGCCTTCGTTTGAACGAAAATGGATCTTGCTAAAGAATAGGAATTGAAATTTAGGATATTTTTTTTTAAAAATGAATTTTTCATCTTCGACAAGAAACGAAAAATAATTAAGAATAAATAAATGCCTTCGTTTGAACGAAAATTGATCTTGTTAAAGAATAGGAATTGAAGTTTTAAAACAATTTTAAAAAAAACTAACTTTCGTTGAAAAATAATTAGAAATGAATGAAATGGATCTTGCCAAAGAATAGGAATTGAAATTATACAAATTTTTTTAAACCGAATTTCGTCGAAAAATAATTAGAAATGAATAAAGCTTGCCAAAGAATAGGAATTAAAATTTATACAATTTTTAAAACCGAATTTTCGTTGAAAAATAATTAAAAATGAATAAAGACTTTGCTTGAGCAAAAATAGATCGTGCCAAAGAATAGGAATTGAAATTTTACGACTTACAAGTACATGTCAATATTTAGTCTTTTTATAATATATTAGTCCCCTTATCTTATTAAATTACGTATTTGATATATCTGTTATTGAATCTTATTCCGAAATCTATAACTTATCGAATCGGCCAAACAATCATTCGGTCAATTTTTCACCAGATGTCCCAAAAATAATGAAAACAGCTGTAAATAAACAACTCAATCCATCTATAACTTAACCGGATCGGCCGAAAAATCATTCGGCAAATTTTTGATAAGGACGAATGCAATTGTAACACCATGTAACGCGCAGTGATGTCTAATAAATTATCATACATAGGAACCGCATAAAATTCCGCAGACACGTGATGATATTCGCTAAAATTCTATTGGGCAAAAAAAAATCGCGACGCGTCATTGCATTTTTCGATTAAAAAGTTAACTTTCGATATTAGGGTAAGGGTAAGCGTTCGGACGACGTTAACAAGATCTTTATATATAGCAAAATTTTGCAAAAAATTTTTTTGTTAAAGACGCAGAAGGTGGTTGTGTAAGCCAAATTTTGCGTTATAGACGATTTTTGAAAAAGCCGGCTGTTTGTTTCGTTTTCACGTTACACCTGATCCTGTGCCATGATTGGTTCAAAATCACATGTCTGCGGAAAAATTTTGCTCGTTGCGTAACCCGAGTCACTCCGACCTAAATACTTTTGCCAGAAATCACAAATTTACCAACAAATCTGCTAACCGATGTACTAAGTAAAATTGCTATAGTATTACTCGGCAGTACAAAGCTAGTATTAATGCTCCGCAGGTTCGATCCGAGGCCTGAATCCGAATCGTCGGATCGACTCGGGTTACACAAAATGCAAAAATTTTTGGTATTGTTTGTATAAACTATAAAAAGGTAGAATGTACGACTATTTTCTTCTAAAAATACTAAATAATTATGTCTATTGCCAGAGAAAAAGTTCCTATTCCTACAGTCAACGACGTAAAAGGATGGAAGAAAGAAGAACTAATAAATTTTTTACGCGACCAAGATATAAGACTTGAGGATAGGCATTTCAATATTCTTCGTGAACAAGAAGTTGATGGCGAAACTTTCCTCAGACTGAACGTGGATAAACTAATGCAAGATGGTTTAAAACGAGGACCCGCTGAAAAAATCTCGAAATTGATTGAAGAAATTAAGGGCAAGGGAGAGGGTAAGTAGTACCACGACAGCATTCCAAGCCTATACTGCTTTCTCCGCAATAATTTATTTATTAACTTGTGCCGCATACGTTTATTCCTGCAAGGTTTGTAAATTTATGTAGCCATACTCATTAAAGGCGTTTGCTAAAAAAAATGTGAATGACTAAAATACTTTTATTTTTCCATTTGCATTATTCCCACAGCTGCTGGATCTGATATGGTCGAATTTTGGAAAAATCTCCTTGACGCAAGAATAATCTTCTTGATACCACAAGAGATGAAGAGGGCTGAATTCAATGCTCTGGAATCTTATTCTACGATCGAAAACAACTATATCTTTTTAAATAAAGGTGTGACTACCGATTCAGACGGCATGCTATACGACAATGGGAAAAAAACAGATGTGATATTGCCATCAATACTAA
The DNA here is from genome assembly GCA_003550325.1 of Gigaspora rosea. Lineage (NCBI taxonomy): Eukaryota > Fungi > Glomeromycota > Glomeromycetes > Diversisporales > Gigasporaceae > Gigaspora > Gigaspora rosea. Next base: position 52,294 of record QKWP01002508.1, on the reverse strand, counting down.
TGAATGACTTTGGAGGGATGCTGTCTCTACCGGATGGTGTGTTCTTATTGGGAAAGAAGGGTTATGGGTCGAAGCTTCTTATACGGAACTGTTATTTGCAGTTATTCGAATTAATCAAAATAAATCGTAAATCAAATGGCCCAGCCTCCGCTGGTTGCACGATCACTGGCACTCCTGGTATTGGAAAGACATACTTTGGTCTATATCTCCTCTTTTGTATTCGCTACAATTATCCTAATGCTATAGTAATCTGGCAATATAACGAAAAAATGTGCTATCAATTCTCACCTGACGGTAATGTGCAAAAAGGGGATGTTCGACACGATGCTGGGTAATTCAAATAACTTCTTTCTAATTGATGCACAAGCTTTGACAACTAAACATAAGGCCTATATGATCCTGCTCACATCGCCGAAGGGGGAAAGATTTAAAGAGGCTATCAAATGGCCAGGCTTTACCAAATTTTTCATGCCAGTTTGGGAATGCAATGAAATCATTACACTTTTGGACCCTTTTATACAAGAACAAGAAAAATAACAAAGGTGAAAAGTTCACACTTAAACTAGTAGGGTCCTTGTTAGACAAGTGGGGTCCAATACCCAAATCGGTTCTTTTAAAGTGGGACGATGAGACATATCAGAAGGAATACAATCAACTGATTTCTCAGACCAAATTAAAACCATGCATGACATCATTAGATAATGAAGGAATTCCTAAATATGCAATTAGCGGTAGACTCGTACATCTCGATGCAAACTCAAACTTTACGGAAGTTGTGTATCGTTTCGCTTCTCCGATGGTATCTAACACATTGATCGAGAAATATCAAACTCAAACAGGGAGTAGCGTTCGCGATTTCATCATAAGTAGTCATAGACATCCAAAGGCCGCTGGATTTCGAGGCAATCTTTTCGAAGGCTATGCTCATTTGGAATTGCAAAGAGGTGGTAAGTTTAGGGTGCGATGCTTGAATGATAACTCAGGGGTAAACGAAAGAAATATCAAGGAGATGAAGTGCAACTGGTTCATGACACTGAATGAAGCACGTAAGAAATGTTATAACAGACCAAAATCAAAGACATTTGCATCGATTGATTCTTTTTGCCTCGATGGCGAAACCCTGGACCTATACCAAATGACCATCTCAAAGAACCACGGCGTGAAGGTAGGTAACAATGGCTCAGGTTGTATAGATAAAGGGACTTAATGACCTTTACCGTCTACTTGAATGGAGTAAGGATGTGAATAACTTTAATTTATACTTTGTCGTGCCACCGGACATTTTTGAAACATTCCCCTTGCAAAAATACAAGACAACCAAAGGCGAAGATTGTAAGAAAATTCCGGAATGGATTAATAAAATAACCCAATATGCATTAGAAATCGACTTGGAAATTAATAATAAAGACGCGAAAAAAAAACGATCTAGTGATGCGATATCGGGAGGTGATGACAATGAGGAAGCATCAGGGAAGAGAATAGATAACAAAGGCGTAAAAAAATGGAAAACGAAAAAGAGTAATGTGGGAGACGATGAAAGTGAAGAAGCATCAGGGAGCAACGTGGGTTCAGCGTCCTAGTAATGCAGTGTTGGCAGAGGATGAAAAGTGGGAAAACGTCAAAGAAAGGAAAAAAAAAACGTTAAAAAACGAAAAACGAAATAGGGTAGATAAAGTTAATTCAGTTCATGTATATTCATGTAACATATTTTCATTTTTGTTATATCAATAAAACTGGCCCGATTGCCGATTTTGCATATATAATTCGTGAATTTATTGTATTGTATTGTTATCGATGTTTTATTAACTCGCATATTGTCAAGAATTTTTAGACCAAAGGTGCGCCTCTTTGAGATAAAAATATTTCTTGGTAAAGTGATTTTATTAAGTAAGTTTTGAACAAATAAATATCTTATAAAAATATTATCGAACATGCATTCCGAATTAGATTTGTTGAAACCCGCATTGCTAAGCTTGAGGCTGTAAATGCGAAGCTTAGGCAGACCATAAAAGAAAATCTGATCTTGAGACTGAGAATTCCAAGCGTAAAGCTGAAAATGCTAAACTTAAAAGCTGAAGTAACGAAATTAAGACATGGCATCGAGGGAACCAAACTAACAAACCCGAGTTAATACTAATGAACAGGATACTAACAGGTATCACTGGTAATCCTTGAGGCCCAAAGGAGCACTAGAGAGACGTTCTTTCACCGCCTATCGTCTCCTTGATAAGAAATATAGCGTCAGCGTCAACCTAAGCAAGCTAAAAGCTGAGCCTATATCATTAGAAGATAAGGAGATCGATGAATTCCTGGATATAAAGTATAAAAAAAAGGTTAATAACGAGATAATTCAGGCATTAAGGAGAAGAACCTTCGAGAACAAGAAACAATCATGATACTGTTCCGTGAACAGAAAAACATCCAATCGAATTCTCAGCACGAAAGTGTGGGTATTGACCCATGTACCTCGACTTTGTCAAGAATTTCCAATAAATCAGAACAAACATCTATCGATCAAAAAGTTATCTGTAATCAAATAGTAGAACAAGGTTTAATACCAAGAGTTAACAAAATTTATTATAGAAGAGAGTATTGAAATCTTTTATTTGAATGATAAGAAAACTGTTACTGTACAGAGCTTAAGCAGATACAAAATTATAATTATCAATTCCTCTAAAACTATTTCAGAATTTCATATAATTAACTCTGAATCAGGTGTGGCTTCGAAGGTAATAGGCTTGAAATTAGAGGATTGAGGTTTTTCTAATATACTTATCATGGCTTGCCAAGGCTCATTTCCAATTTCTTTTTATATTTTTTGTATAAATTGAAACAAATCTTATCTGTCAAAAAACTTGGCAACCTTAATTTGGCATACCAGCCCAAATATTCAGAAGTTAATAAGATTTTTTATCAAATTTGGCCATGTTTTTTATATGAATGCAAATCAATTTAAATTATAGTAGCTAGGTAGGTAATAATTGATATAGATTAACCTTGTAAAAAATATCACAATGAAGTACAAGCAAATATAGTGACCAGACTATGTAATTATCTCAATCTCACGCTGTTCACATTTAATAAAATAGGATCCAGAATTATATCTACCTTCTATACTTTCCTCATAATTGGCATATTTTCTCATTGGTAATCCCATAATAATCGAAATTTTTACTACTAAATCCTCTATATAAATTAGGATATTTGATCCAATGCCTTGTTGCGAAAATAGGATCAGTCATAAGTTAGATTAATCAATATAAGTGATACAACTTGCGACTGATAAAAGGTCACGACTTTTTTAGATCGTTATCAATAGTAACAGTTTCGAGGTCACATGATATTAATTTTCTTTTTTTTTATTAGTCATGGACCCTATAAACCAACGTTGTTCGTTGTACCTCTTGAAGCAGGTCACGAATCATTAAGTTATAATAGCTTGCGAAAAAATTTTAGTAATATATAACTAAATATATATTTATGATAGGATCAAAGAGAATTATATGTAGAAAGAACGCTGCATAACGACCATTATGTTTATGGAAAAGTTGGTTGGGTAAGTTAATCAAAAAAAATTTTTTATTGTATATAATTGTTTTACTTTATGTTAACTTTTTGTTTTTCCTTATGTAGCATTTGAAGCAGGGAATGAATTACGCTATTGACAAACGAGAATTTTGAGCAAAAGATTATGAAATTTTAATCATTAGCAAATGATGTAAATTCAATGATTTGATGTTAATATTTTTGATTATTGATGTTAGTAAATAGCGTTGTCATTTAGCGTTAATATTGTAGGTAAAAATGACCTATGCCCCTAAAACCCTAACCCCCTAAATACCAACTTCAGCATGAAAAATTTAAGATACTGTACGTACGTAAAAATTTTATATACGAAACTTGTAAAAAAAAAGATACCATAGGTGCGTTTTATAATAAATTATTTAATCATATTGTATTAGGAAATGAATTGACCACATTTTGGACAAGTTATAATGTGAATAGACTTTATAGTGTTTAGTAACTTTAATATAAAGCGTGTTTATTAGTTATATGAAAACTTTTGAAAAATGTTAGAACCGATTGTGAATACTTTAAAGATATACTTAATTTATCTCAGCCTCCTGGAGAAATCAAATTTATTAAAAGTTTCAAGGAGATTTTTTGATAGCTTACACAAATTGGCGTTTTTTTAAGTTATATTGTCAAATAATTTACCGTATTTTCGCGAAATAACGTTATTTCGCGAAAATACGGGTATTTGCACACTTAAAAACAACGAATCTTACCATCTGAATTTTCTGTTCCGAATAACAATCCGTGATTACTCTTTGAATCACAAAAACGGAATATTTTTGATTAATATATTATATATATTATATAAAATTGACACATATTAAGAGCTTATGTAATGGTGCATAAAAATCTATATCAAATTTAAAAGGTCTCGTTCCAATTCGAGCAATACGAATTCCCACAGAAACTTTTAAAACAAAATAAGAGATAACATAAATTCTATTCTATCATAATAAGTTAGACAACATTTAGAGATCAGTACGGATTCCCTCAAGCCCAAAATTTAAAGATACTTTTATGATATTCTTATGATGTAATTATGTAATTTTACTGCTGCCTAAATTAGGCCGATACGAATTATCCTATAGCATAAAATGCTCAGGGCACTTTAAACCTGGTTTAAAAATCGCCACGCAGAAAAATTTTAGATCATACGATTAATAATCAATTGTCATCATGATGTAAATTATGTAATTTTAACTGCTGCCTAAAATTAATTAGGTCGATACGAATTATCCTATAGCATAAAATGCTCAGGGCACTTTAAACCGGGTTTAAAATCGCAAGCAGAAAAATTTTAGATCATACGATTAATAATCACGATATATCAATTGTCATCATTCATTTCGTGCAATTTTTACATCATTCACATCTTCAAAAAATTTATAGTCATTATAATACTTTCGTTTTTTTATGGTAACAAGCATTGAAATTTCGTTTAATGATGTCAATTTCCTACGGCCAGATTTTTTTTATATTCTTTATATACACGCAATATAAATAATTCAATAGTTCAATAATATTATCTCCGACTGTGATTTCTAAGCTCCGCTTCGGAAAAACATCGTCGGAAAAAAAAGCAGATGCGTCACTCGGAAATTTTGTACCCCTGATAGGGATACTATGGTTAGCGCTGCGCTGGAGTATTTTATATTCCAAGTGCAAGTTATCCATCCTTTAGCGTACCTCGAGTACAATACATTCTAGTCCTCTAAAAATTATGAGGATATTTATAAGATCTAGAGCTAGGATCCTTTGAAAATTCTGGTTTATATTAATTATAAACAAATATTCATCAAATATTCACATTATTCACGATTATTCACGAATTTTGTGAAACAATATTTTTGAATTTTGTCCCAATGAATTTTTTGAGATGCAGTTACGATTGCGGTAAAATCCGTATGAGTCTCATTGTACCGTAAAAATAACAGATAATTAGTTACGTAACTTTATATAATCCGATGGAGTTTGATAGATCGAATGTTTAAATGAAGAGGTATTTAATATATATTTTACATATCAAATATATTATTTATGTATGTAAGGATTAAAGCATAAATCGAATTTATACTTTGATTAATGCATAGCTTGTGAATTAAAATTTATGTATTTTTTTTACAGATTATATATAATTATGAGATCATAAAATATTATGAATCATGTTCATATAACGCGTGAGAACAAATTGAGCCATAAAACTTATAAAAAGATGAATTTCTCTAAAAAAAAGAGATCCCGCTTATTGAGCTAAATTCAATTAAAAAAAAAATGACTGACGAAAACTTGAGCTTGATGAAAACTTGGTGAGTTCTTGACAATTCAGATTTTGCCATTCGACTTTTATAAACTTATGAATGATAATTTCATTTTTAATATCTTTCTTAAAGCTTTGAAAGTTCTGCCGCATGTCTCGTAAGTACTGATTTTGAAATATATATATACATGTGTGAAATAGTGCAATTTCAATTCAATTATTACAAGAATTACAGGATTTTTAAAATCATTTTTATATGTGCATTGTTTTTTGGTGAATAGGAATGTGCTGAAAGATCTGGCAGCCGTGAAGGTTGCGCAACTCAATGCAGGATTAATGCAGGTTATATACCTATTTATACAATTTATACAAATTTTATACAATTTATATACATCTTTTTTAAAAATTACGATTAATTATATCGTTGTATAATTCAATATATTTATTAAAAACAGAATTGGCTGGCGTTACCGCAAGATTGATATCTTTGAAAGCTCCTCAAGTGGACACTCTTAAAAAACTGGTTACTGAATCGTCTCAAAAATGTGCTGATATGTGGTATGTGATTGTTTTTTCAGGTTTAAATGTGACTTATTGTAAATTCGTTTTATATTTTTTACAAAATCGTTTAACGGATTTTACCTATTTGTATTTTACAGCTCTCAGGTATAATATTAAAAGATATTAAAATTTTTTTTTACTAGATGTTATCGGTCAACTACTAAAAGTTTGTGTATATTTTATATTAGCACAAAAATGATCATTGTCAAGCTTGTGCTTCCGCCGCGCGTAATCTATGCAGCAATCTACGAGGTCAAGAACGCGCAGCTGGCTAACTACACTTCCATTGTTCTAATTCTTTTGCTTTCGTATGCTGTTTACTTAGATATGTTCCCTATTATTTATAATAGTGTTATTTTTCATTAATCTTCACTATTATATTGTATATGATTGGTTTTCTATGCCTTTTGCTTGATAAATCTTTGTTAGCATACAATTTTTCAATAAACACGTAAATTTATGATAATGATAATCTTGGTCAATTTGTGTTTGCGTAACATAGATCTTAATATATGTGAAAAATTTTCTCATCATATTATAAAAGTGGATTCGGATGTTCATATATAAAACCAACATTTTAGGGTTGATTTTATCGTATCAGATATGTACACACACCTTACCTTAACCCTAATTTAACTAGGAAATTCTAAATTCCGTTCCCACAACATATATATTGAAGGCTAGTATTTGCAGTTTAAAAAAAGATATTATGGATGAATTTGTAAATTGGTTAATTGATAATGGGGCTACTTTTCCTAAAGTTAAATTTGACAAAGGTGATTTTATTATGATTACTAGATTTTTATTTCATTTTTCATCAATCAAAATTATTGTCATGAATACAAAATTTCTGAATCCTATATATTGGTTTTCGCTTTTAATTCATTATAAATAAAGATGAAGATGGAATTGGTGGCTGTTTTGCTGTGCAACCAATTCATCCAAATGAGATAATTGCTTCGCTTCCTTTAAAATTAACCATTTCTTACAAGCTCGCTCGTGATTATTTACCTATGTTGGATCCACTTGGTTGTCGTGCTGCGCTTGCTACATTTTTAATTCATGAACGACTTCTTGGAAAGTTATCTTTTTATCACCCGTATATTAATATCTTACCAAAATATATACCTACTCCTTTGATGTATACTGAACAAGAAATTTCATGGTTAAAGGGAACAAATCTTGGTTATGGTGTTGAAAGTAGGAAAGAGTTGTTGAAAAAGGAATTTGATGAAGTTTTGAAAAAAATTGTATCAAATGGTGAACTCATTAATGGTCTATCATGGTAAACATCATATTACAACATATATATCAATTATTTTTATATATAAACTTAAATATTTATATTTATATAATGGGGGGTATAGGGAATTATATTTATGGGCATGCAATATAATATCATCGCGATGCTTTCCGAACAAACTAATTGATCCAGATGATGTTGAAGTAAAAGAAGCTTTGTTTCCGTTAATTGATTTTTTTAATCATAGACCTAGGCAAAAAATTACTTGGGAAACTCATGAAAGGAGTGAACTACGCTTAGTTGCTGGTAATTATATAGAAACAGGTCAACAGATATATAATAATTACGGTGCCAAAGTAATTTTTTTATTTCTATTTATAATTTTTGAACAAGCAAACTTATATTTATAATTTTTGAACGAGCAAACTTATATTCATAATTCCTTTTCACTTTTTTTTTTTAAATTGGATTTACAGTCTAATGAGGAATGTAAGTGCGAGCTTAATAATATATATATATATATATATCTCTCTTTTTTTTTTTCTTTATTTTAACATCATTATTAATGACTAATTTTCAAATAGTATTAATTGGTTACGGATTTTGTATTCCTAATAGTCCTGATGACTGGGTTGTAATCAAAGTAAACATTTCACAAGATCCTCAATGTGATGAAAAATTAGATCTTTTATCAAACTTTGAACTTTCTGAACTTAAACATTTTATTAAAAGAGGTCATATTCCTTCAAAATTATTATCTCAACTACGAGTATTTGTAATGAATTCTCCGGAGTTAATCTATTTTAAAAAATTACAAGAATTTCAATATGTTGATAATAATATAAATGATCCTATAGGATATCGAAATGAACTTGCAATGTTGGAAACTTTTTCAAATTTATTAAAAAAGAAATTGGAGGTTCTTTTAGGTCTAGACGAAGAATTTATTGGAATTAGATCTGCGAGAGAATCTGAAATTGCGAAAAATTGTAAAATATATATTGATGGTAAGTTTGCATTTAACGCATTTACATTTGATTCACATAACTTTTTAAAACTTGATTTTATTTAAATATAATACAGTATATTGAGTCACCTTTTAAATTAATTTTAGGACAAAAAGAAATTCTTATCAATGCACTTGCAATTATTTATTCCAAAGAGCTATTTATCCTTAAAGCAGCATTAAATGATTCAAAATCTAATAGAATTTTAAAATTACCCTTTGTTTGCAACAAGATTAATATTAACGACAATTATAATAGTAGCGACACATCTTTTAATGACATCAATTCAATAATCCTCGCTAAAGATGATTTATTGGATTCATTACTGATTACTACTGATAAAGTAATGAAATTTGATAAAACATTTTCGAATGCTATTAATGAAATATTTAGCAAAGAGTTGATAGATAGTGAACAAGATACTATCCTGATACTTTATTTAATTTATGAAAGTCAACATATTGAAAAGTCTGAATGGATGTTATTTTTTGAAGTTGCCATCAAATACGATGATTTTTATACGTAAGAATTAATTGAACTTAGTCTATCTATTCTCATTATGGTTTCGAGATTAATTAATATGATTATCACTTGTTTTTTCCACATTATATATATATATAGACAACAATATGAAGAAAAAATTCAAGAATTGACAGATTTATATAATGAATTACAACCAATTATTTGTAATCCCAACGTTAAATTATTTGATAAAGATGTATTTAGTATTGATAAATTAATTTGGTCAACATGCATTTTCGAAATATGTTCTATTACTTTTACGAATAAAAATGAAAAACAATGTGTTGGAATTGTGCCTTTATAATTTCTCATAAATGTATTTTTTAGATTAAATTATTAGAGTAATAAATTAGTAACGAGAACCTGTTTTAAATTAAGATTTTAGCTGAATACTAAGTTATATATCACAAAAATCTATATCATGTATAGACGATTGACTCTATAATTTTTGTTAAACCAGATAATACAAACATACATGTAATACTATATGGCATTATTTTCAAGATCCTTATTTTTATACAATACAGTACTAGTTTAACGTAAATGCCTTAACACTAGCAAAGAAAAAAAAACGTAATGTATGCTTTTGAAAACAAAAAAAAATAAATTATATATATATATTATTAGAAGAATTACGATGTTCTTTCGTAATTAAGTCGTTTTTTAATGTTCATGATAAAGTCGAATTCTTGGCAGATCTACTGCTTCGAAAGATTTTGTATACGCACATTTTAAGTAATTTAAACAAGTACAATAATTAGTTATTTTTTAACTGACTACATGAATAGAAAAAACTTATTTAAACGTTGAAAATTTTATAATAATTTATGCCTCCTTGCGGATCTACCAATAAGTATTATCGCTTATCTCAAAATCCTTAAAAATCTCAATCTAACAAAAAAAAAACAAAACTTATTAATGCACATATATGGGGAAAAACTATTATGCACGTAAATATATTTATATATACACCAATATATGAATTTAAGAGACTAATTCATAGAGAAACTACTATCGAGGAGAGTTTTGCATATGCACATTTGCATTTTTTTTTAACTAATTATTAAATAAGTGCAATTATTAATGGATTGGATTTACTGTTTTGTACTAGATTTAGACAGTTTTCAAAAACTTATAAAAAATCTAAAAAATTTAAAACCCAAATTTTTTTTATTTACAAAAATCTAATAAATATTCAAAAATAGTTTAGTATTATTTATTTTAATATTATTAATAAGATTATTGCAAAAAAATTTTTTTTAGACCTTGAATTTTTTTTGTAATTTGTTGTACTAAATTTAGTACACCTTTTAAGATTAATTATAATTATAATTTACTAATAAATTTTGCAAACTAAAAGTTTAATTATAAAAAAAATAGTAAAAACTAATTATAATTAAAATATTATTATTAGTTATATTGTAATAATTATTATTTAGCGCTTAGTCAAGATCGTTTGAGTTTTGTGCGATAACTATTTTCCTTTAAAAGCATCATGTTACCTTATAGATATTAGTTTGGTGCAGATCAAGATTGAAATGGGAAGTGGCGTTTTCTATGTAAGGAAATCTTTATTACACAAATAAAAACAATTGTAAAAAATAGTGCAATTTAGCCCAGAGCACGCTTTTTCTTAGCGCTCTGAGAATTATACGATGAGATGAGATGCGCTGCTATCCGCTCACAAAAATTTTTTCGCTACCGAATAGAATGTCTATTTATACGAAAAAAAATCTATTTGTGTACCATTCTACAAATTGCGTACGACTACCTGTTAGTTAATATTATATGCGTACTATAAATTTCTTCATTTTTTCTAAACAAATATGGATATGGCTACAACGAATGGCAAAATACTTAACAACAATCGTATTGTCAAAACAGATTAAAAAAATGTTGGTATCCCGCGCATCAATCGTGAGCTTAAAAAAATTATTGTGAAATTAATTGTAACATACTATTTGTATCAACATTATAATAAATTATACCCATCGTTAATAAAAAGATTATCGCAATAATCAACAACGCCCACGATTAATTTTTTATTTTATACTGACTAAATTTCTTAACTCACGACGTTATTATGCTTTAGCCAAAAATTTATTGATCAGAAAATCTCCTAACTAAATATATATAAGAAATTAGACACAATTAGTAATAAACGATATAATTACAAAAAAGTAACTTGATTAACATCGTACGGCGCAGCTTTTCCCATTCCACAAAAATTGCGTACATGAGTGTATACACCTATTAACTATTAATGTTATATGCACTAGAAACTTCATCATTTTTCTAAACAAATAGGGATACAACTACAAAAAATCATCAGAATTTTTAACAACAATCGTATTGTCAAAAAATTAAAAAAATTTTAGTATCCCGCATTTCCGATCAATAACAAAAATTACCTTGAAATTAATTGTAATCTGCTATTTGTAACAGCATTTTAATAAATCATATTAATCATTAAAAAGATTTTCCCAATAACCAACAAACCACATTTCATTTAATTTTTTATTTTATGCTAACTTTTTAATCTCACGACATTATGATGATTTGACCAAAAATTTACTGATCCAAAAATCTCCTAGCTAAAAATATATAAGAAATTAAACACAATCGGTAATAAACAATATAACTACAAAAAAGCAACTTTATTAAGAAACTATAATTAGACATCTCTCATCGACTTTAAAAAAACAAACTTTGCTCTTCTTTCGGAATTTAAATTTTAGCATTAGATTTTTTTTGAAAAAGAATCGCTTACCAATCATACTAATCTTTGATTTTTTTTCTCTATCGAATTTAGCCTTATCCTTTTTTGTATTAAAGCGCCCTGCTGCACTTTACTATATTTGTTATTAACTTCTCGATGATTACCGACCACTGAATATTTTCTTTTATACATGACTAAGATGTACTATCTGAAAAAGCACCCGTAAGAAAAAATTCACAATTTTACGATATTACCTTTCGTACTCCGCATTATTATCTTCTCAAACAATGATTGATCATAAAATCTCTTACCTAAATACATCTAATAAATTAGATACAATAAGTAGTAAACAATGTAACTACAAAAATAACTTAAGATATTATAACCAGATGGGCGCCTTGCCTTTAAAAAACATTCTTTACTCTTCACTCGGATCTTAAATTCTAACATGATGCTTACTAATAATATTAATTTTTTTTTATCGTAAAATCGAATTTAGCCTTATATTGAACTTTCCTTTTTTATATTAAAACAACCCGATACACTTAAATATGTTTATTAAATTCTCGAACATTACCGAACACTGATTCTCAACGATTAATAATGTAACATATGAAAAATCAACCATAAGACCAAATTCACTATTTTTACAATAAACCATTCGAATATTACCTTTCATACTCCGCTTTATTATCCTCTCACACAATTCCTTATGATAATGAGATCAAATATTTAATATTAAATGTTAATTGACAAACTTATTATCTATAAATAAAAACTTTATCAGACGTTAATGACACATTATAATACAATACTAAAATAATTGTGTAAAAAATGTATATATTAGAACTTGATACTATCTGCCAAATTGCAATAAAAAAATAAAACATATTGCTCTAATTACTCAATAAAAGTTTTTAATTTATTCTTATACCTTTTTTTCTCTCCAAAAAATAAATATGGCTTCTATGTTTTGCGCTATCTCATTTATCAAAAATGCTTCAAATGCAAACAAATATACAGCTGGAACTGCTGTTTATAGAGCTAGAGACGATGAATTTGTCAAGTACAAATTTAAAGCATTCCGTTCCGAATTTACTCCTCTTGTAGAAGAAATCTGGCAAAACACTATAGCTTTAATTATTGGACGATTCGCATTTGAAAAAGACGAATTAAATGTTCTCTATATTCTATTAGATAATTAAACAAATTAATGTTAATGGTATATTGAACTATTATATTTTTTTTATTATTTTGCTAAATTATTATAGGTGACTATTAACCAATACGTTCCCTTAAACATTTCTACCCTCGGTGACAATCCAACTGTATATGACCTCCCTGTTTCTCCTGCGTTTGGAGTGTTCACCGCTCCGATTCAAGATCCTGCAATAACAGAAAATGGACAAGGTATCTTTAGGTTGAAACGAGCCGTTTATAACGGTGTCACTGGTAATCAATCCCCGCTATCGATCCTCTGCAAATATTCCCTTCACAGCTGATTTAACAACGTAGCAGATGCAACAACTCGTCGCCCAATCTTCTCAGTTGCAGAAGAAATTGTCCCACTCACAAAATCATCATTTGTACTGTGTGAGACGATTAAGTGGAATTACCCTACCTCATCGCATAATCCGCAAACAAGTTCTGTTACTAATCCACAGTCAAATAATAATAAGTGTCAGAGATTGGAAGACCTCGAACGTATCGCTGAGAAATTCAACTCCCACTCTCCCTCTACCCACCATCTCTACAAAAACCCCCCACAACCATCCCAACGTGAACCTAATCTAAACTCAACACCACCTAACATTACCTCAGAAAAGATAAGAATTAACCAACTACGATCTTCGCTAAATAATATCAGAGGTAAAGTACAAAAATTAAAATAAATTGTTATACAAGTACCTTATACCTTCTTTTCTATATACCATTATTGTTTCAGGTCAAAAAGATCCCTCTAATTCAGTCGTGCCTGAGACCCTTAATACTGAACCTGTCATTGACAAGGGTAAAAAACCATCAACTTTCGACAATAATATAAACATCAACAGTAACTTCGCATCTTCGAGTAATACTACATACCCTTCTTTTGATATCCCTACAACTTCTCCTAACATATCTGATACATCAGATTGTTCTCAATAATTTATCATTATTAAACTTACCGTAACCACAGTAATACTTCTTTATTCTTGCTTAAACCTTTCGTTATAATGTATTCTATTTAATAAGTTAGAATGCAACTTATCTCTAACAAAAATAGAGTATAACAAAATTATACTAAAATACAAAAACAACCTGAATACAATCCGATTATTTTATATAATATTTGTTTGTACCTAAAAAATTATAAATATTTTCAGTTTTCTTATATCTTGTGATTAATAAATAAATTCAAACAATTTTATTTATTTCATTAAAACAAACCGAATATCTTACTTACCTATTTCATTTCTAGTAAATATTTTTTAAATCTTATCAAAAACTACACAGTGCCAAACCCAAAAAATCCTCCCCTCTCTTACTACTAACAAAAAAAAATGCAACCTCACTTTTAAATCATTTTCTCGACTATACAAAACAAATATTCACTTCTCAATATCAATGAATAATTACAACATATTTTTATCAGTTATAAATTTTATAAATATACTATGTACGTACCTCAAAAATAATAAATTAATCAACCTATATATCAACAATGTAAATCATACAATAATTGGCGCTTAATAAAATATTACCGTACTCTAAAGATTAAAATAACTTATACTTTTTAGACGTTATAATAATTAATTTAATAAATTACATCGAACTATATTATACTTAATAAATTAAATAAAACACACTCTGCAATACAATAAATAAATCCTAAATGTTAATAAATTTTACATTTCACATGTACTTACCGATTTATAAAAAAAAAACAGTTTTTCTTAATAATACGATAAATATTCATTGCAATACCTTATCAAAAACTTCGATTGTTGAATGTACTATTGTTATAAAAATTACAAACTCAGCAATATACTAAGTAATCGAATACTATTTTTAAAATTTCAACAATATGGGCATAACCTTGCCTTATCTACAAATAAGTTAATTCAAACAAGCGATTAAATTACACGCTAATTCGGACTTATTTTTATTATCTAACAATCCCATACTCTAATTCAAATAAGTAAACCCTATTTAATCTATTTTAAAACAAAAAAACTTACCTTGGTCACTTTCGACTTTATCATTATTCTCCGAATACTACCCTCCGTGTAAATACTTGAACACTTCAACAAATGCCCTATACAATTTTTCACCATTACATTCCCGATCTTCCTTCTTATGATATCTTAGATGATAATAACATAAATAATCCAAATATCTTTGCTCCTTATACGCTACAAAATGAATTAAACATTAATTTACCCAAAAATCACCTTACTCCCGACCCACTACAACATCCTATGCCAACCTCCGTTAATCAATTTACCTTCCCTCCGTGGACTCCCTCGGATAAATTACTCTCTTTATATTATCAATTTGAATCGAAGATCTTATATGATCATCCGCATATACCATACTGTTACTGTTCAATATTAATGTTTCAATCTGCAACCCATTGGATCAACATTGAACCTAATGCTCATTACACCCTTCCTTTAGCATTTTCTAACGTCTCAGTATATTATAACCAAAGTAATACTAAAGTTGCTATCTGTTTGAGTTGCAAAAAGAAAAACACTAGACGTTTTCCTCCAATTATCTCACCTATCCCCTCCGAAATTCAATCGGTACCAATGTTTCACTGTAAATACCTATCCCCTATCAGCCTTTTCTGTTCCTTGGGCAGAACTCCTGGATCTAATCCATACATGACCTACAGATTTTTAAATGGAGATATTTCCTTAAGCAAAAACACACGTGCATTACAATTATACTCGGGAACAATAGGTGCTTTCCTTAATCCCGACTATCAATCTGATTGGTTTCACCCCACTCTAATTGATGCAATTACCTGGCTTAAAGAAAATAATCCCTTATTGGGCCTTTACGATTACTCCCATATAAATACTAATTCGCACCCCCGTTACTCAAACCCAACCCCCTTTCCAACAGCTACTCAACATTCTCCCTCCCCACAAAATACATCTAACCTACCTCAATTAGTCGTTCCGAATCATCCATTCCCTCCCGAAATACACAATGAAGATTACAGATATAACCATCTATTAGCCGGTTCTGTTCAAACAGATAATTCCACTATTCCAATACCATATAACAACCCCAACTTAGAAGCAATTTTATTTCCTGACCTCTTTTCTATAGGAAAAGGTCATTATGAAGACTTAAAAACAAGCCTATTCTCGCAATCTACTGCGGAAACTTATGGCAAATACATAAAATTAAGAATGCTCTGTCCTGACGCTAGATTTAGAATTCATTGGTATTGGCCTCACTAGTCTTACCTAAATCTTGAAAAAAAACGAAACTTCCAAAATACATACAGATTAATCAATCAAAAAAACGTTTTACGCCAATACCACCCCACTCGTGCTGATCTTATAACAAACAGCCTATACACAAATAGACCGATGATTGATGAATCAAGAACAACCCCAATATCATCAAATTTACAAACTGCAGCTCCTTTTTTTAAAAAGAAACAATTACAAGTTAATGAAATGATTCGAACATTAGGATTACCTCAAATTTTTTATACCTTTACTTCTGCTAAAAGTACATGGCAACACTTACATCATATATTATCGACAACCGACAACCACGGCACTCTACCATCAAATCGTCCTCTCCACACATATCTTTTTTACCATAATAAATTAAACAACCTCCGCAATAAACTATGGAAAAACTAAAATATAATGAAATGGGATAAACTAGAAAACTATTTCGAGCGAGACGAATTTCAGAACAGAGGCTCGATTCATACTCATGGATTCGCTTACACCCAAGCATCTATCGTTAACTTGATACAATCTGATTTCATCTGAGCTGACTTACCGAACCCCATTACTGAACCTGAATTGCATCAACTCGTATCTACCTACCAAATACACAGATGCCGCATCAACTTGTGTGGCGGCCCTAGTACATCCACACACCCCTGCAGAAAAGGTTTCCCACAACCCTTATCACACGCAACGCATGTAAACCCCAATTCTCTGTGTTATACTTACAGGTAAAAACAATATTAAAATTTTCTTTTCCTTCACAATTTTCTTATATCTTTTTTTTAATTATCGAAATATTTTCCTAAATTAAAATTAAATTAATTTTATAAATACATCAAACAATCTCATCTAATTAATAAAATAAATACGTTACCTCTCAAAAATTTCTTTATATTTTCTTATTCAAAAATACCCTTCACATCCTATTAAACATATCTTTTTCTATATTTAACCTTTTTTACTTCTATTTACTCTTAACATCGTACACCTACTAATCGATCCAAATCAAATTCCCCTTACATTACTTAAGTTATCTAATTACTGCCTTTATACTTGCTTAAAATAATTAAACTATAACCATTTAAAATTATTATATATTTACTTTTTTCATAGCTATACTTATACATTTACTATTCATTAGCAATGCATCTACAACTAATTGTCACTATATTATCACTATACTACGTTTACTACTATTTTACTATACTTTCACTATTTTTTGTAAAATAGTAAATTCGTATTAAAATTATCATAAATAGTAGTATCCTAGTAATAACATAATAACCGATAGCTATAAAATGTTGCTATCATATAACAAATATATAACTATAACAATTAAGAAGTAACTATAAGTTACTTTATTGTTATTATTATAATAAAATTATTTTAAAAATAATTTTACAATTACTAATTTCAAATTTCACCGAAATCCCACTCTTCACTATATTTAATATTTAAATTATAAAATATAAAAAATTAATTTTTTTTCCCTTTATTACTAAACTAAAACAAAAATTTAACTAAATCTTTACCTTCTATTCATATAGACGTTTAAAAGAAGAAGATCGCTGGATTGTTCCTTATAACCCTGAATCTTTATTCATATGGCAAGGCCATTTAAATTTCCAATACGTAACAACCAGCGGTTTTGCTAAATATGTTACTAAATATGTAACAAAACCAGAGCTCTCTGATCTTTTCTCAATTAATATTCATGACGACTACCAAAAACACGTACAAGCAAGAAAACTCAGATCCATTGAACTTATGATATTACTTCTCCAATACCCTATAACACGATCCGCTATCAACGTCCAATATTTTCCATCTGCTCCTTCAAACTTACATACCAGAGCCGTCAAACCAATCCATGTCCAACTCATGGAATTAGAAAATGATCCTGATGATGATAAACCCTATTGGGACGATGCAATTGATAAATATTTTGATCGTCCAATAAATAATGAATTTGCAAATATCACATACCCTAATTATTTTTGAAATTACACTATTAATCTCCACCCTCCTTCACAAAACTCAAAATCGTTTTGCACTCGTGACCAGAAAAACAGATATATTTCACGCAGAAAAAACCTCTACTTCTACGTTTTGCACTTTATAAAGTTGAAGACAGTGAACCTTTTTTCTTCCAACACCTAATTATGAAAATCCCATGCTACTCTGAAGACTATCTTCTTTCAGGTTTTTCTACTTACCGCGAAAGATTCCGCTCATTATATCCGCTTCAGTATGAAAACAAATTAGCAAAAATCAACAACACAACTATAACTCATAAACTTCATATCACCTCCGCGTACCGAATTCTTCTTGATAATATTTTAAACACCCTAAAAAATCATGACATCCACAAATTAATTTTATATCAACTCATCTTATTACAACGTCCTACATCTCCTACCATTACCAATCCTACTTTATCTCTTGATGAAGATCAATACAAAACATATGATTTACTATGCAATGCTTGGGGACCAAGTAACATCGGAAAATATCCTTATTTCTTTTTAACTGGCTCTGCTAGAACCGGAAAATCATTTTTCCTCTACCTCTTCTTACAACATCTCAAGTCAAAACGTATAAACTACCTATTAATAGCATCAACAGGAGTAGCTGCTCAAAATATAGGAGGAAAGACCATCCATTCCGCTCTAAGAATAAGATTCCTAGACAACCACTATATATCCCTTGCCCTTCACGATCTTGCAACACGAGAATCACTTAAAGAAATACAAGCAATCATGATAAAAGAGATATCCATGGTTTCCAACAACCTATTTATATTCCTTAGTAACCTATTTGCTTTAATACATAATAACTCGAACATATTTGGAAACATCCCTACCCTTGTCGTCAGCGATCTCGCACAATTACCTCCGATTGACGGTCTTCCCGTATTCAACTCACCTGTTTGGAAAAAATTTTTTCCTGTCTTCTTACATAAACCTCAAAGACAAAAAAATGACCTTACTTTCTACAACATACTCCAAGAACTGCGATTCGGTCACCTCACATCCTCATCAAAAAAATTAATACAAGACAAGATAAACAATTCTTCTATAACCCAAAACTCCATTAATTCAACCTACCTAGTCGGATTACGCCAATCATCAACCTCGATAAATGAATTCCTTTGTAAAAGCCTCCCTTAGACTATGAGAGCATTGGACCAATAGTTTCCCACTCAATCGACACCTTAAACCATGCTACACTCACCTACGACCAACAATATTCCCTTCATTTCAATTGACACACTAATTTACCAGAAAAAATAACTCTACAAGAAGGAGCAAGAGTCATGTACTTGAATAATAAACTATTTGAACATGACATTTGCAACGGAACTGTTGGCATCATAACCAAATTAATCGATACTGAAAACGTTCAGATTACCTTTCCAACGACATCCAGTCTTACCAATATAACAATACAAAAAGAAACTTCCTACTTTAACATAAACGGTAATCCTGCATCAAGAAGACAATTCCCAATTCAAAATGCTTTCGCATTAACTATCTATAAAACTCAAGGTCTTACTTTGCCTCATACCATGATAAGTATAGATGAAGGCATATTTGCCCCTGGTTAAGCCTACGTTGCCATGAGTAGAGCTACCTCTTGGGATACTCTCGACATCCTCTCTTTCAATTTCGACTTAATAAAAACTGATAGAAATGTAGCGTTAGAATATGCTAGACTCACAGAACTAAATAGAAAAGGATTATCCTCCGTATTGTCAAATAACTAACACTAATATCTCATTATCCTTACACATAACATTGTAAAAATTAGAAATATCCAGCTTACATTAATATACTTATCAGTGCATGATACCCAATCTTATATCCTTACATTTTAAACACATTACATATTACCGCATATCACTCATCTACTTACCATTTTTAGAACTTTAAAATACATACTAAATATATCTAAAAATAAAACATACATATATAAAATTGCAACTAAAAAATAAACAATATTAGCACATGCCAAATTTATATTATACTATATCAAATTTACCTCCTACCAACAATTACTAAAACTCCCTGCTCTTCATAGCGAAAAACTTGTTTATATTATAAGCTATTTTTTTATTTATTGTAAATCATTACTATTTATAGTAAGTTATTAGTAAGCTAGGTAAATTTAGCTAGAATTAAAAAATTTTTTACTAATTAGATTTTTAAATTTTTTAATTGAAAGTTATAAAAATTTATCTTCTCATTCTATTTACAAAAATTCTTTGATATCAAATTTGTTTACTATAAGTTATATTACTTTAAATTTTAAAAAAAATTATAGCTATTTTTTATATATAAATTTAAAAACATATTTATGTAGTAATACTAGTAAAACTTCGAACCCAACTCTTTCCGACGATTCCTCGTACCAAATTTTTCATGAACTCAGACCTACGAAAACTATACAGTTAATATATTTACACACAACAAAACTCTACCAAAGCTGCTGTCAGGTACAAAGTCCATTCACTATATGTTCTGCGACTGAAATAGAGATGAAAAAGAACAGTAGACTTATAAGCGAGGCACCTTGGCAGGCTTTGGTGCTATTGAGCAAAAATGTAGCAGAGAAACTCTGGAGCTTTGTCAAGACCTATGGATATGAAAATAGAAGTAGATACTTGGTTAGATATGTTATTCTGTATAGCGTAACTCTTACAACTCCTTTATTTTAGTACTCGTTTCCTGGACTGTTTTGGATGTTTCGAAATTTTACAAAAAGTGGGCAATTCGGCATACCCCCTCCAAAAGATCAGCAGTGTTTACTCCTTCCAAATCCGGATGCGTCTACCGAAATAGAATTTCCCACGAGGATATTTGGGTTAATGCTTACCAAATAAACAATGACTGGTATAATAGAGATCGGAGGGATCACGTGTAGAAATTTCTATATGTTAGCCATTTTTTTCTTTTTCTCTTTCTAGAATACATATAGTGTTAGATTAGATTTCTTCTATACAACACTATATAATTTTTAAAACCTAACACAGGCAAAAATAGTGTCGTCATGGCCATCTTTTTTCGGCCTTTTTCTCCTTTTCTCTGTTTTTATATTTTTTTTTTCGTTTATCCCCTTCCCTTTTATTTCTTGTCATGTTTTTTTTATCTCATTAGTTTAGCACTTCCCATTTTTTTTATCCTTTTTACTTTTCTTTCTATTTTGCTAGTAGTTCTTCTACCTAGGAGGCTAGGAGAAGAAGGTTGGGAAAGAAGACGGTTATGACAGGCTGGTAAGTCAGGTCGGTGATTCGGGGTGGATCGGTCTGAAGTAGATCGATGCAAACCGATGAGGCTAAATTACCCTTGGCAGGTCGCACATAGATGCTTGAGTATTTAGGTACTTTATAGTAACCGGGTGAGCCACTTTTCGATTCAAACACCAAATGGTGGATGTAAAAAATTTTCTTTTGGAAATTATCATCAATAAAGCATTGAAGCATGACATGATCGTCAAGTTCAAAAAAAAATACTAGTAAAACTTTAAGCTTAAATTATTTTATATATATTAATTTAATTTTTAAACAAATTTTATATTTGGAATTAGCTAACTTATCTTTATACTTTATTAAAATTTTAAATAAATTTATTTAATAAAAATTTTTTTATAATTAATAATATCTTCTAAGATAACTAGTAATTACTATATAAGGAGGTATCAAAAATTAGGCAATTTTTTAGAAGGGAAGGGGGTAAAAAAAGTTGAAATTATATATAAGAAACCTAACCAAATATATATTAAGAGAAAGAGAAAAGAAGTAGGTCTCTGATAAAAAATAATTAGGTGATTAATAATATGTTTTAAAATTATATAAAATTAGCTTAAACTAAAATTTTTAAAAACAAAAAAAAATCTATAAAATTCAAAAAACCATTTAAGGCTATTAAACTTTTTTTATAGAATTGTATAGTTTTAAAATACTTTAAACCAATATTTAAATATACAGTTAATTTTTAAAAATTTTAGATAATTAAATTTAAAGTCTGTCAGAATTTAGTACAAAGTACTAAATTTAGTACAGATAAATCCAATCCATTAATAAATAACGATATAATGGTAAGGATTAGGTATAACTTAAACCAATTGACATTGATCAGCATCTGAGACAAACATTAGTCTGAGGCAATATATATATCGATATATACTTGTATATACATATATCTACATTTCTGCATTTCATTATCATCAAAGTTCTCAATAACAAAATATAAGTACACACACATTAAAAAAATTCAACACATTAATCATATACTTAAATTACATAATGTTACAATCTTTCAAGACCAAAAATTCTTTACAATCATATTATTTCAACCTTCTAATTACTAGTAAATATCAGTTCCTAATTGATCTTAATTGTCGACTAACCAAAGGCAACTCTTTGCGATCGACTACTATGATCAAATAACTTTATTTCATTCATTTACCTTATTTTATACAATAATTTAATCCTTATAACTTTGTTTAAAAATACTATCTATTACAAATACAACATACTGTTTCCTAATAATTAGACAAAAATAAAGTCAAAAAAAAAAAAAGGCAATAGCAAACCAAAGAGTTTTATTTACTACATCTGATCCCAATTTTGATTGGCTTATAAATGTTTTAATATGGCAATACTAATATCAAAAAGATCCTAGTGCATAGGCAGGCACATAACTTGTTTTACTTGTATCAAGGTCAAAATGTGTTTTCTTGAACCTTTTATATAAAAAATTGGGTTAAAGTTGCAAAAAAATTTAATTCTGCTTTAAAAAAAATGTATTTTTACTTTAATAAAAGTAAAATTACATAATAAACAAGTTTAATTAGAAGCCCAAAACAGGTAATCTTAATAAAAAATAGGTTTTATATTACAAAACAAAAATTTTTAACTTTAATATATAGCTAACTTATTTTTTTGCTTAGATAACCTATTAGTTATATAAGTAAAGCTATTCAAAACATGTTTTTATATATAATTATTGTTTTAAAATTGATAAATATTTATTTTTAACAAAGTTACATTTTGAAATTGTCCAAAATCAAAAAATTCTTTCTGACGATTACTTGAACCAAATTTTCGCACCGAAGAAAAACAAAAAGTTTTTTGTTAGAGCATTGCCTATACTTAATGTATAGTAGGATAACACAGAAATACTGGTAATCTATCTTGCTTGTATTTATTATTTTTTAGCCAATTTTGGTAAATACATATGTACATATATACATCAGCAAATTTATAATAGCGTAATCTTATGTAAGGTCTTACGAACCGTAATTAAGCAAAATATTACGTAATATATTTCAAAATATTTCGAAATATCAAATTTTCGAAATATTACGTAAGTAATTTCAAAATATTTCGAAATATGTTATGAAATATTTCGAACCTTTTCAAAATATTTTAGGACTAGGAAACCAAGCTGGATCAGTAGATCTGTAACCTGGATTAGAGGTAGTAGATGAATCTGGATTTATATTTATATCCGGATTAATCCAGTTTTTAAACAAATCCGGATTCAATTTTTTGAACCAACTATATCTGGATATAATACAATCCGGATATAATATCAGTCACCCGATTTGTCACATGTAAATTTTTTATATATAAAATTATAAAAAAAAACATATAAAATTACTATAAACTTTAAAAGAATGATGTTCTGAAGTCTATATATTAACTTAAAATTTAATTTTTCGAAAATATAGAACAAGGGGAGGAGAAAAAGGTAGTACAAAAATCGAATTAAAATTTTGCTGATTTTGCACAAAACGAAAATGTAACTTCACCAAAAACAAATATTTTTTGATTTTAAAATAATAAGTATATGTAAAATCATACCCTAAACAACTTTACTTAGTTGACCAAAGTAGGTTACCTTGTAAGAAAAATGGGTTACCTATATACTAAAGCAAAATTTTTTGAGTTTTAAATATATATGCTGAACAACTTTGCTTAAGCGCCCAAAGTAGATCATCTTGATAAAAAAAGGGGTTTTATATTTAAAACTCAAAAAATTTTACTTTAGTACATAGGTAACCTATTTTTCTTACAAGGTAACCTACTTTGGTCGCCTAAGTAAAGTTGTTCAGGGCATGATTTTACATATACTTATTATTTTAAAATCGAAAAATATTTGTTTTTGGTGAAGTTACATTTTCGTTTTGTGCAAAATTAGCAAAATTTTAATCCAATTTTTGTACTACCTTCTTCTCCTCCCCTTGTTCTATATTTTCGAAAAATTAAATTTTAAGTTAATATGTAGACTTCAGAACATCATTCCTTCAAAGTTTATAGTAATTTTGTATGTTTTTTTTTTATAATTTTATATATAAAAAATTTACATATAACTATAGTGTGACAAATCGGATGACTGATATATATCCGGATACAATATACAATCCGGATATGATATATAATCTGGATACAACATATAATCCGGATATAATATGTAATCCAGATATGTGTACTACCAACGGAAAACCTGCCATTGGGTTTAACTTATATTTTGTATCGGGCACAATCCCTAATAAATTAGATAGATTGTATTTGGTACAAAATATAACTAAACGAAATTATGTAATTGCTATTTAACCGTATATATAGATTTATATCCAGATATAGATTTATATCCAGATATAGATTTGTATCCGGATTTAGATTTGTATCCAGATTTAGATTTGTTTCCAGATTAATTCAAATATATTTATATCCGGATTTAAATAAAATTAATCTGGATTCATTTTTTTTAATTCTAGTTATATTTGAATTGGAGAAATCATCTTGGTTCTAACTCTAACCTGGATCACACATTAGACTAATTTTTCGAAATAGTTTGAAATGTTCAAATTCTGTACTACAAGATCAGATTAGATCTTTTGTTTATAATTAGATCTTCTATTTTGTTTTTTTTCACGGTTTAATAGTAATGTTATATAATGATTAACAGATCTTTAATGATTACACAGTGATTTGACTGTGTCACAAAAATTTCAACCTTATTTAGAACAATCTGTAACCTGGATTATATCAAGAATGTGTTTGACTAATATTTTTGAAATGTTTCGATGATTTTTGATAATTGTACTACAAGATCAGATTAGATTTTTGTTTATTTTTTTGTTTATAATTTAGATTTTCTATTAATTTTACATTGTTTTTTTTGTTTTCCTTTTGTTTTTTTTTGGTTTCGTTTCATTTTTTTTAGTTTTGTTTTGTTTTTTTTTTTTTTTTAATTTTTTTTATTTTTTAATTTTTAAATTTTTTATTTTATTTTTATACTTTACCACTGGCACTTTGCACAAGCCAACTCAGCCTTTCAACACTTTACAAGAACACACTCTAGCAATTTCTAAATTTCAAAAACGCAAGTTTTTGCAAGTTTTTGCAAGGTTTCGTTTAATTTATTTTTTCATTTTATGTTTTTTGTTTTTGTTTTTTTGTTTTATTTTTATTAATTTATTTTATTTTGGCACTTTGCAAAAACTTTCAACGATTTCTGAATTGCAAGATCACGAACTCTTACTTCAAGGAAATAAAAATTTGGAGCTTTATTTATTTTTTTACTTAGTTTGCTTACATTTTTGTTTTTTGTTTGTTTTCTTTTTTTTTATTTATTTTTTTAATTTTATTTTATTTTATTTATCCATTTCGAAACTATACAAGAAAATGACTTGACTTTTCTAGCACTTTACAAGAACACCAAACTAATGTCTCTGGCACTTTGCAAGAAGTCATAAATATAAATGAATATAATCGAATATAAGCGAATATAGGTGAATATAATCAAATATAATAGTTTATTTTTTTTATTTTTGTTTTTTTTGTTATTTTTTCGGGTTTGTTTTTTGTTTTTTGTTTGTTTTTTTTATTTATTTATTTTATTTTATTTTATTTATTCCTTACTTCTTTCAGAACTTTACAAGAAAACGACTTGACTTTTTTAGCACTTTACAAAAATACTAATTTTAACTTTTTCAGCACTTTGCAAGAAGTAGCAAATATGAGCGAATATAAGCGAATATAAGTGAATATGAGCGAATATAAGGAATATAATAGTTTATTTTTTTATAGCTAACTGTGGAGTGAGCGAAAATAAGTGTTTAGTGCTAGTTTTTTGTATATAGTAATAGAATTAAATACGACGAAGTACAAAAGTAGTTTAAAATATTTGTAATAATGTAAAAAAAATATATAATTTATAATAAAGTATATAATATTAATTAAAAATGTATATAAAAATCTATATTTTCAAACTCTTTCCGCTGATCACCTGCACCAAAATTAGCAGGGACAAAATTTTGACGAGAAAGTAATAAATTTTTTTTTTTTAAATTTCTTCGGGCATACACCCGAAGCCGCTATTAGCGGTCTTTATTAAGGTCATTGGTCTTAGGGACCCTACAGGCCCCCTACATTTTCATTACATGTTCAATTTCTATTTTTAATTTTGTCCTACGAAGTCTATCCTAACCTACTCCTCCTTCCTCTGGTTTCCCTGGCTGAGTCCAGCCGGTCCGTCATTCGGTGCGCCCCACCCGTAGGCTTCTTAGATCAACTTTAAGGAGTTAGTTTACTCCGCTAATATGCTTGTATAGGTCCTTTTTTCATCGCCACCAGGTACTACCTTCTAAATTCGGATTGGGTCTGGTTTTCCTCGTGGGCTTTTCCTTTTATAGTGGATGGTCCTTATGTTTACGACATTCTTGTCAGATTTTTCCTTTTCTGGATGCCGCATGACCAATGTGGCTATCACGCAACTCTGTTATCGCTATAGTACCTCATCCGGAAATGGGAAGAAGTGCGGTTCCTCATCACAGATCCTTGACACTTGTGGTCCCAACACAGTTTTTGTCATCCACTAGACTCAAACCGGCGACCTTGCGAGTGCAACCCTGGAGCGCTAACCACTGCGCTATCCGACCCAGGGTCGAAAGTAATAATTTTCAAACACATAACAAGATTGAGGAAACACAAGAAACAACATAAGGCAGAAGAACTTTAATAGAAGACTACTAACAAACAGAAACTTTTCTCATAGGATATACTGTAGAAAACTACAACGTTTGGTAAATTTAAACAAAAAGTGGTGATTTGGGTTTGACCCTGTACTGCAGATCAGCAAAATACAACAAACATGTGATCAGATCGAATAAACAAACAACGATTAGAAATCAATACACAAAAACAAATAAACAAACAAAGACGCGTGTATCATTTAAACCATGATAAACAAGGAAAGAGATAATGGAATACCTACAAGAAGTTAAAAACACATTCAAATGTGACTTTATGAGAATAAAAGAACAACTAGAAAATCAAAGGACATACACATTAAACAAAGACAAACAGATAGCTAGTTGGTTGGGATTAAATAGCCCCGAAATTATTACAGTAATTAGAAAATCATTAGAAGTATATGATTCACTCTCATACAAAATCGCAGTAAATCAAGAACTAACCATAGCCGAACTGGAGGTTATCGGGAAAACGAGTAAAGGAAAACTAAAAGAAAAAGGTCCTAAACTATCGGAACCAAACATAGAAGAACTCAACAAACAAAAACAAAGAAAGGAAGAAATAAGAAGAAAATTCCTAGAGGACAATGAATGTGGCACATGGGACTTCGGACTCGAAGAAAAGTTCAAAGAACTAGAAGAAGAACTGTCAATAAATAAAGGAAAAGAAGAGAAACAAAAAGACCTAACCCAAAGGGAAGACTACAAAATGGAAGATATAGAATTAGCAATCACCCAAAAACATTTATTGTAACTGATGACACAATAATAACTGGGAACATCTATGACTCAATGTGGGCCCAACACAAAATGAACAGATAAACTCAAAAACGGAAACAACCCAAAGAACTAAACCTGCAGATCTGGATATTATAGTTTGGGATATACCCATAATACACGGCTATACAAGATTAGGCGCTATCTTTCCTTCTTCGGCAAAGCCACAATAATGGAAACACAAACAGTAAACAAATCCATAGCTGCATATATTCACCTGAAGCCACATTCTGAAGCAAGGTTAAACTCAATTAGATCATCTTGGGCTATACACTATGAGGAAGGAAAGATGCTTCGAATAACACCCGGAAAATTCGATAGAGAAACACTAGAAAAAAAAGGGCCCTAATCAGAAACATCCCTGTGACAGCAACAGAGACATCACTCTTGAGGCAACTAAGATGGATAAATGCAAAAGCAGTGTACATCTCAGTTAATAGAAATGGCAACCAACGTAAATGTGCTACAATCTATTTTGAGAAAGAGGAAGATCTCGACAGAGCAAAGCAAATGAAGATCTACTACTACAATACCAAATTGGAATGGGTACAACAGGATCATTGGGGTAACAAAGAAAACTCCTTATGGCATATAAAAGAACAAGTGCATATACGGGATGATAGGAGCAAATACTCACACATGGCTGAAGACAACTCCAAACATAAACATACACATCCTAATCATATAAAAAAGACCAAAGAAAATAAACAACTAAAAGAAAAGGAACCTCTCAAAGAAAAAGACAGAGTATCCCAGACAGAAACATTCCCGTTACTAAATAGTGCCTTAAAGGAAATTATAGAAAGACTTGAAAGACTGGAAGATAGTAAAGGGGTAATTAGCCCCTTACAATCTTAATGGCGTACCAGTTGAACCACAGAATAGTGCAGGACCCAAGAGCCTACAACAGCTCCTGGAAGAATTAGAACAAATTAATACAAATTTTTGGAAATTGGGTTTTCATAATATTAACGGGATTAAAAACAACATAGACAAACTTCAGGAGCTTTTAGAAATAGAAAAAGAGAAAATTTGGACTTTATTGGGATAACGGAAACTAATACATGGAGTAAAGAAATGCAGTATGCAGATCTCAAATGGGGAGACTACAAGCCGTACTGGACTAAAAAACACATAGAGAAAAAAAAAGGGATCAGGTATAGGGTGCTTAATTAAAAAACATTGGCAAAAGTATCTCACAAGTGTAACTTCTCCAGAGGTGTATACCCTAAGATGCACATTCAAATTTAGGGGAGTATCATTTATCATATGGACAGTTTACATGGCTCCGAATGATAAAGAGGCACAAAAGAAAATTCAGCAACAAATTGCAACAGATGTGTGCAAGAAAGGACCAAATACCAGGATCATTATTGGGGCTGACCTAAATATACACGACGTATTCGAAGTAAACGAAGAACCAAAAACTGAAGCTATAAACAAACAAAACAGAACCCTCTAATCAAATGGCTTCAAAGAACTGGCTTCACAGATACATATAAACTGATCAACCCAAATAGAAACAAACACACATGGTCAAACGGAACATCCAAATCTCGAATAGACTACATTTGGGTTGACTCAGAACTTAAAAGTATAATAGTAGATAGTGACATAGAACAAATGGAATTTTGTACAAGAAGTGATCATAATCTCATTTGGACAGACCTGTATACTGAACTTATACTAGGTAACTGTTCCCTCAAACAACAAAAAAGAATGAACGTAGAGAACAGAAAAATCTTCCTTTATAATGAAGCTACAAAGAAAGATTGGAATGAATACAGAAACAAACTAGATAAGCTAATTAAAAATGATATCAACAATAAGAAAAAGAAAGAGAGACCAAACTGTCTAAACATGGAAGAAAGGATTAATGAAAAATGGGATAAAATCATCCAGTGGATTCAGATGGCCGCAAACAAAACTATACCATACAAGCAGATCAAGGGAACACAAGATGAAAAACGCAAACAGGTAGTATGGAACCCCCGGTATAAGTGGATAAAGAAGCTTAGAAAACTGGGCCGAAAAGTACAGCAAAACTTAAATAGGGTCATAGATAGTCAGTACAAAGCAAAAGTGAACGCAACTATACTAGAGGTTAATATGCAAAACGACACAGAAATACCCTTATTACGGCAAGAAATTTGGGAAACAAACTGGCTAGACCAACTCAAGCTCTGGATCTGAATCCTAGAAAGGAAAATGGTAGCAGAACAAAGAACAGCAAAAGAGATAGAAATTCGGGGGTATATAGAGAAGAGATACGGCCTAATAGGGAAAAAAGAGAAAAAGATGTTGAATAGCATCCTGGAAGGACCATGGAATAAGAATACCATCGACCGTGTATTGATAGAGATAGAAAGGGGAAGAGAAAAGACGCTTAATCACAGAACCAGAAGACGTCAAAAAGGAAGTTAACTCATACTTTGAAAAACAATATATGCAAAAGAAAAGAAGCAATAATAAGGCCAAAGAATCATGGACCAAAGAGTATACTTCCAAAGATTGGATCAGAAAAGACTGGTATCTCCCAGTTTTATATAAAATTAATGTAGATGATTGGGAAATAGCAATAGGTAAAACAAGGAACTCCTCAGCGCCAGGTGCATCAGACATGGGTTATACCCTACTCAAAGCCTTAAGTAAAAAAGCGAAAAAAGCTATAGTAGAGATATTTAACATGATAATAGAGACAGGAATACTACCAGACAAATGGAAGCTTGGCATAATCTTCCCCATATCCAAGATACCCGAATGGGATTTGGCTTTACAAAATATGAGACCTATAATGCTGTTAGAAGCCGGCAGGAAATGCTTAATTAGAATCATACAAGCGCGACTTAGTGAGTTAATACAAAACACAAGATCCTAAAGGGACTTAACTTTGCTGGACTAAAGGGAGAGTGTACTCAAGAACCTATACACATACTAAACTCATTAATAGAAGATGCGCAACAAGAAAACAAAGAGCTATAGATTACATTGCTAGATATAAAAAAAGCTTTCGATACCGTTAACCTGGTGTGACTGGAACTGGCTATGGAAAGAATTAACTTCCCAAGACAGCTTGTTAGAATACTCATAAATCTCTTCAGGGACAGAAAGGTGCAGGTCATAACAAAGTATGGAACGACGGCCCCCTTTAAAGCGGCAGAAGAAATCGACCAAGGGGAGGTAATATCTCCTCTCTTATGGAGAATTTACCTTGACCTATTACTATACAAGCTAAGGTACTCAGACTGGGGAGCAGAAATATCAATCAATTGGCCTGTTGACCTCAACACAAATGAACACAAAAAAGAAAGTGCCAAAGTAACAGCTATTGTGTACACAGACGATATTGCAATACTAACAAACTCACATAATAATATGCAAAAGGCGCTAGACCTAACAGAAAGCTTCTTCGAAGCAAATGGAACTTTTCTAAACCCAAAAAAACAGAACTGGTGGTCATAAATCAAAGAAGATTAAATAGCCCTAAAGAACTAGTATAGAAAAAAGACCAATCCAAAATCTTCATCAAAAAAGAAACTAAACTAACCAGATATTTAGGAATATGGATAGCAGGAAGGAATCTGAGTAAAAGCTGCAAGAACAGACTTAGAAGAGAAACCATAGAACTAGCGACCATACTGAAAAGGAAAAATATCTCTATTGCGCAAGCAAAATACATTAATAATGTAGTATGGCTCTTCCGCATAGAGTACAAACTGAACAATATCCTACTCACTCAGCAGGAATGCAACTGAATACAAAGTCCTTTGCAAAAGTAGTTAAGTGGAAGGCAAACACAGAACAGACAGCTTCTAATGCAGCGTTTGCCCATTCTGATATGTGTGGAATTAAGCCCTTGTGGCAACGGTATATAGAACACATGATAACAGAATAGGTAGTCCATATAAACAACCCAGACACAGTAGGAGATATAGTGAGAATCTGCATAAAAAAGGCACAACTAAAGCTCATGGAAACGGAACCAATATGGACTCTTAACTTAAAAGATCTCACAAAAGAAAGATGAGACAAAAACCTAAACGTGGCAATCATGGTTGAGGCAAAAAAATTAGGAATCGACTTAGAAGGAGAATTGTCTAAAGATACATGGAAAATTAAAGGTGATACCAACAAAGAAAGACGTATTAAAGAAATTCTTAAAAATGCAGGTTGGAAAAAAAGAATAAGAGGCCTGGATGAGATAAGAATTTGGTACCTAGATCACTTAACGACAGGTGAAAATCAGGAACTTCTAATGTGGCAACAAATCAGAAGAATAAGAGATTTAGCTGCATCTGGCTGAATTCCTAACTGGTTTAAAGAACTGAAAAGAATCGTACTAGAAAATGGACACTCCAGAAAAATAAAGAGGGAGTTCTAGCACAATGCAGATAGTATTAAACCTCAAGTTAGGATAAATCAAAAAGCGATCTCTGATAAAAAATCCAAGAAGGAATGGGTGGTAGGAACAAACCAGGAAAGTAAATAGAATTTCTTCGGAAGGGTACTTCAGAAAAGGAAAAAGACCTTTAGAGTAGTTGAGTGGAATGCTCTGGAAGAAAACAAAGAAAACTCAAGTCCAGAAAAGCATAATAAGGTTCCAATTCAAGAAAGAGAACTTCTGAACGAGATTAAGGTGAAGAAAACGGATATAGTGGATGTCTCCTCCTGGATAAGAAAATATGAACAGGGCTGGAAGGCGCTTATGGAGCCCAGAAGCTTAATCGAAATCTCCAATATCAGAAACAAAGGAAAAAGAAAGAAAACAACTAAAAGAGAAATGGAGAACAAGATAGAAACACCAAACTGGGACTATTGGTGCATAGAGAAAACTATAGGTAACACAAATCGCAAGGAAGAACTCTGAAAGGCTCTTAAGAAAAACCAGAGCATTAAGTAGGGTGTTTTCTATACAGACGGTTCACTCGGAGGAAGTGGTACAGAAAATCTTAGGATAGGACATAGTTTGGTACAAATAGATAATAACAGAAAAGTAGTTAGGGAAATAATAGGTAGAAGTAAAACTTGGTTCTCGTCCAACAGAGCTGAAATCATTGCAATCTTGGAAGCTATTCTTATATCCCCCTCAGGTAGTAAAATAAAGATACATACAGACAGTCAGGCGGCAATCGACAAAATCAAGAGTCTAAACGGAAAGTCCACTCCAAGAAGTTGGTTCAAGACCAAAGACGCAGGAATCTTAGGCCTAATAAAAGAGAACATAAAAGTCAAAAATATACAAGTCCATATGAAAAAGGTTAAGGTTCACACAGGCGTAAAGCATAATGAAAGGGCAGATGCACTTGCAAAGCAAGGTGCTGCTCTAAGCGAATATACAAGGTATCTGCCTACTGAAACACAAGGAATATTAATAAAACCAACGTGGAACGGTGCTGCGATAGAACTACTGATAAGAAAATTCGTCAACATGGTTCTGGAAACATATTATAAAGCAGAATGGACCTTTTGCAAAAATCAAAATGACAAGCTGCACCTAAGTAAAAAGGAAAAAAAAGACTGGAAGGCCTTTCGCAATCTTTGGAAGGTTACATGGAAACTAAAGCAAGCACATTTAAAGAACACCGAAAGTGGACTTTCAGACTCAAGACAATAAATGGGCTTCTACCGATATTGGAAAAAAGACAGCAGGACAATATAGAAATATATCTCTCAACCCTTTGTCGTAAATGTAAGAAGGAGACCGAAACATCGGAGCATTTAGTGACCTGCGAGTCGGACAACGAGATATGGAAAGAGGAAGAGGAGAGAATAGCGGAGAACATCTGGCTCACAATACCAACAGATGAAAGAGGTTTAGTAGAGAAAGAATACTTGTGTAGAACTCTAACTAATACAAAATCAAATACCAAAGAAAGAAGAGAAAAGCTAGCAAGAGGAATCATGAGCATGGAGATCAGAACAAGTCTTAAAAGATTGGGGCTCAAACAAAAGACCATTAACGATATACTGTGCTCCTGGCTAACAAAATGGTTGGATATTTTTCAAGAAAAGGTGTGGAAGTATAGGTGTGACAAGACCATCAAATGGAAAAAAAAGGAGGTATTACTAGACGAGCGAAAGTTGGAAAAAAAGATAAGAATAGAAGAAGGACAACAGATAAAAACGATACTACCCCTATAAAAAAAAGAATAAAAAGGTCGACATAGTCAATTGTATACAAATAACAATAAATAAAGTGAATAATTGGGTAGAAACAGGGGTATGTTTGTTATGGAATAAAAATTAGGTGGTCACAACAGGCTATAGGTCCATGCTAATGACCCAGTCTGGATTCGTCATTTGACAAAAAGGGACAGAGAAGCAACACCTACTTTGGCAAGTTGTATTTAGGTACCAATGGTAACCGGGTGAGCTGTACTTTAGGTTTTAGATATTAAATATCAAAAGTAGTAATAGCATTTGCATATGTAACTATTTTTATAAAATAAAGTATAGTGTGATTGCCAAAAAAAAAAAAAAAAAATTAAAAATGTATATATATATTTTTTTTCAGTTACAAAGTGAGGTCATGCCTCGATCTTTTTATTAAGCATAGTTATTATTACAACAGCCGAGATATGTTGCATTGGATAACTACAACTACCAAGTACCGAAACTTAGACTATTTTATCTATGGCCTAAACCTACCAGAGTATCCTATATGTCCCACTCATATACTCAACCTGGTTTTTGCACCTTACTTGTCCACTAATAGTACCTGTAGTGCTGCCGCCACCAGGTTTGTATCTCAAGCCATTTTTTTTAAATGCTGCCACAACCTGCCTGTATCTCAAGCCACTACCTTCTTACTAGTATCTGTAGCACGATACATGCCCTTACAAAGCTCACCAACCCCGGTACTTCTCCCATTCCTCTTCTGGTTACTTTTCAGTTGCTTTCTTTGCCCCTATCTCGCTTTCTTTCACCCGGTTACATTCCTACTCCCAATCCGAGAACCCAGAAAGAGTGGTCTGCCATTGGTGAACCCGATGGTCTCTCTCTCCTTGGTACATGCTTCCGTAATACATGTTCTTTTCCTCTGGTGCGACTCCGGCAGTCTGATTGGTAGAGCTCTGCCATAGGCCCTTTTTGTCATAAGTTTGCTTCCAGTCAGTCTGCTTCTCAGTCAGTCCGCTTCCGGTCCGTTCCTGTCCAACTTCTGTTTAAGTACCATCAGAAATTAGCTATCTCTTTGCTCGGGTCTTGCCAAGTATGGTTTCTTTTTGTTCTACGGTTCTGTGCATAACACAGCGCCTGCGCTCCCCAGAATATATACGCTCCAGTTCTGTGCATAACACAGCGCCAGAGCTCCTAAAAATGTATATTTAATAAATGTAAAATATAATGTATAATAATAATAAATAAAAAAATATAAAATTTTATATTAAATTGTGAAACTGTGTGAAACATTGCGAAAACCTGTAAAAAAGCATGATTATGTAAAGGGGAGTAACAAAAATCAGGTGATTTTTTAGAGGGGGAGGGGGGTAAAAAAAAAGTGAAATTATATATAAGGAACCTGACTATTTATATATTAAAGGAGAGGGAGGGGGTAGGCCTCTGATAAAAAATAATCAGGTGATTAATGACACTGCCCAAATATGTATATCGTTTATTTATTTTTTAAAAATTTTTGAAAATTTGCAAAAATTTGCAAAATATTGCGAAACAATGCGAAAATATCAAAATAATACCTCCTGCGCGCTTTAGTTTATTAATTTGCATGAGTATGCGACCCCTGTAGAGAGGTAATTTGCATTTTTTTATTTGCAATATATTTTGAAATATTTCAAAATAATAACCGTAATATTATCGTAATATAGTGTAATATATTGCATAATCTATCGCATCGATCGTAAGATTTTTGTAATATTATGGGCTGTAATATCTTACATAAGATTACGTATATATAATTCGCTGATATAGTACAACATTTGTATAAATGTACTATAACAAAATTAGTAAAATATACACAGATATATCTAAATTCATTTAATACTAAAGTATACATTTTGGATTTTGCTAACAAAATAACTTATCAAAACAATTGTTTTGGTAAAAAAATCCTATTTGTTTTTGTATTACTAATAATTTGAATACATCTATGTTATTGTTTTAACAATACTAACATATATAGAATTTCTCAAAGTTGAATCAAATCAAATATCAAACATATTTGAATTTGATCAAATCAAATAAACCCTTAATTTGAATTTGATTTGATCAAATCAAATCAAATCAAATTTATTTGTAATTTTTAAAAAATTTTAAAATTTTGGTTCCTTTTTAAAATTTTTAATTTATGCAAAATTTTACTAAGTTAATTAATTTTTTGTATTAAATAAAAAATGTTCTTCTAATCAAAATAGCCCTAGTTATATAAAACAAAAAAAATAGTTGCTTTAATAAAATTTTGTGTAAATAGCTATTATATTTATAGTTTCAATAAAAATTTTCAAATATTTGTTAAATTAAATCAAATATTTGGTCAATTTGAATTTAATTTTATTTGAAATTTCTGTATTTGAATTTGATTTGAGATCAAATATTTGATTACAGAACCCTACTTATACATATCTAAACAATATAATTATATCATTTTGTTAGGGTGGTGACATATATTATGTAATATAATTTTACTATACCCCCTACCCCCCTCCCCCTATATAAGAGCAATTTGATTGGCTATTATGAACTTCTATATTTACGTAAGATTTCAGAGACCCCCCTAAAATATTACATAATATCTGTCACCACCCTTATTATAATAAGTTTTTAATTTATTTAAAGCAGAGTATGGGCATATATTAAAATGACAAATTATGTAAAAAAGATGAGATACAAATAAATAGAAAACTTTGTAAAAGGACTAATAAAATGCCAAGAATATATTTTAAACATAGTACTCTAACTCTGATTAATTCAAACTGCACCAAATTTAACTAAATTACTATAGTAATAGTATAGTAATGCTTAGACTTTAAATAATTTCAATTTTACAACTATAACTTTTTTAACTATATGTATTAAATATGCAATATATATAGAACTATTGCTCTCAATTATGGTTTGCAACTTTTTTGGTAATAATCAATATTACTATATTTTTTACAATGTCTTGGTTGCTTTTTTCTAGTATTTTTTTGTTTACTGTATATGCTGATTTGAAATATTTAGTGCCCTACAATTGATCTTTTTTACATTTTTTTTTTGAATTCAATAATATAAATTCTTGATTTTCTTTATTACCATCAACTTTATTTTTAGATGAATCTTTAGATAAAACTTCAATTAAGTTTTCAAAAGGTTCATTACCTTTATTTGCATATTCTTGTAAAATATTGATAAGTTGTCATGAATTTGATTAACTTTATAAGATTTTGTTAAGTGCTTTTTTATAAATATTATAGAACTTTTCATAAGCCTTTCTTTGTTAAAATAAAATAGAACTCTCTTCATAAAAATCTCAATGATTCTAATTAAATGCACACAAATAAGCAATAGAAGACACTGTTTCTTTTATTAATTTCTTTTTTATAAAATTTATCTGCATTCAAAAAAAACTTTTTAGAAATATTAATGTTATCATTATACTAGCATAAAAAATAAAGTGATTATGGAATTTGGCATTGCTAGTCATAAATATTACTTTAAAATAATGTCTGCAACAATGCCTTGTTGAATTATTATTAGATATAAACAAACATAACTGATTTTCTAATAATAATATATGATGGTTTGTAATATTTGAATTTTTGACTTTTATAAACTATACTTTGGTTATATTATTTATTTATTTTATAAAATAAATAAGTTTATTTAGTAGTATTTGTTGTATTTCTACTTCTAATATATTATTTATTTTCAATTTCTTGTTTGTTATAACAATATCTTTATAATTAACATAAAAATTGATTGTATTAACTATTAACAAAATAATAGTCAAGCAATTAAAGACTTACTTTGACATTATCATTCAAAATGTTAGTTGTTTTATAATAAACTGACTAGTTTATTTTATCATATTGCTTTTGTAATATAATAGATATAAGGATTTTTTTTAAACACTTATCGATTTTTTTGAGCAAAAAATTTATTTGATTTTGGCTTCTTATACAAGATACTGCATGCTTCTAAAAATTATATTTCTCTTTCTTGTCTTGCTTGTTTAAAAAATGATGAACTTATTTATTAATTCATATAAAGAAATATTTAAACTATAGTGGAATTCACCTAAAGCCATCACCTTTTAATTATAAAAATTTTTAAATTGTTATAACTCTTTAAAAAAAAAAAGATATTTAAAAAATTTTTTGATCATTTAATAGCTTATTGTTTAAATTATTAAACTATCAATAAATTTTTTAAATATCTTTTATTTTTAAACTATTATATTAATTTAAATTTATATATGATTTATATATGATTCAAAAATTTTGGTATTTATATATAAAAAAATATAACAAAATTTGAATTTATTAACAAAAATTTAAAAGTTATTAATTAAATTTAAAATTGTATTAAGTTTTTCTGCATTTTTATTGGATAATTAGGTTACACTGCAGCTAAAAAATTGGTGCCTATATATAAAATATGTTGGCTTTAGATGAATTCTACTGTATGTAATAACCATTTTAGATATCCATTAACAAATTCTATTTGAGAAGTCAAGACCATATCACTAGTAAATTTAAATTATATGAAACAATAAGCCCAATAAATTTTATTATAATATAATACTTCCATATATGATTTGGTATTAAGAAAATTTTAACAAATATTTTCAAATCTTTTTTTAAATATTTTTTTAGCAAGACTATTATGATATATATGAAAAGCTTGATAATCTTGCTATAGTTACTTTCAAAAGAATTCTTTAAGTGCTTAACAATATTTTGTATTAAATAAAATATATAATAAATCAGATAACTTTGTAAAAATACTTTGTGAATAGCCAAATCTACTGCAAGATTAGCATCAGTAATTATAAAGGTGCTAATATATATTAGATAATATTTTAAGGGGTAGGGGTCAAGCCAAATCTTATCTCATATAAAAAATTTTAGCCAATTAAATTTAACTAAATATATTACCTGAGAGTGGGAGTAAGAGTGGAGTAAGCCTCTATAGTAAATAGATATTAGATAATAAATGTTAGTGCTCTAACTACTAGTTGTTTTTTAAATAATTTTTAATATTTCTTCAAATATTCAGAAATATGATTTGGTACTTTATTTAATAACAAAGCTTATACAAGAAGGATACTGTATTATACTAGTATCAATTAAATTTTATAAATATTGACAGAACCATATCATAACAATTTGTTTTGTACATCATATCATTTAATATACAGTCTGAAAATTTTATTCAATTTTTAATCTGTTTAGAAGTTATTTACAGCAGTTTGGTAAGGGTATTGTTTTTATTCTATTCTCTAACAACTATCTAATCAAGGATTAAGTTCTTTTTGGTTATCTAACTAGTTAGATGTCAAAGCTATATCATTTGATAATGATTTAGAATTTGGTTAAAACTTCTTAATAGTAGTATATAGATCCTTAGAATGTATCAGTTGTGCAGAATACTTTCCTTCTAAAAATTTTTGCTATACTGTTGTTTCAAATTTACAATATGATATAAAAATTTAATATTATTCAATATTTCTAATAAAATCTTCTTACTTTCTTTAAAATTGATCATTTCAATACTTAATAGGTGATTATATTTATTAAAAAGTTTGGTTATTGTATGTTTCTGAAAATAAGCTACCTTTTTTGGCCAAAAAGTTATACAAAAAATATGTAGTAGCTTATTTTTAAATTGTTAAATTTTTTGAAAAATTAAAAATTGTACTAATAAAAAGTTGTTCAAATATCACCAAATTTTTACTATAAATATATTTTGATATTTTGAATAACTTTATTTAATAGTACTTTTGAGTTTATTTAGTAAAATTTAGACTTTTATATGTAGCAACTGATAATGATTTCTTCAAAAAATAAAAGGATGGCTTTTTTTGGGGGTAGCTTATTTTTAGAAATATATGGTATATGGATATAAAATTCAAGATTATTAAGCTTTGGGCATAAGGCATTAATAAGAAATTAGCAATTAATTTTTTTGAAAATTGTATCTTTTTTCAATTATATAGATATATATACTTTTTTATAATCTATTTTTATAATATATATGATCTTTTTTTGTATAAAACCTAGCTCCAACTGCTAACAAATAAATCACATGGCTTTCACAAAGAGAAAATATTAGAGCAAAACAAATCAGAACTTGCAGTCTTATAAGAAGATATTAATAAATTAGTATTTTCAGTTTTATTAGTATATTCATTATAATCGATATTGATCTTTTTAACTATTTTGCCCAAAAAACTAGTATTTTCTTTATTACTATATTTGATATGATTAATATCAATCTCAACTACTTTAACTATATTAAAAATCTCTTACATATACACAAATCTAGGTGAGCCTTGGCCACTCTGGTAGGTTTAGGCCGCAGATAAGTATTTAGGTTTACTTAGATATATGTCTGAGTTTTTATTCTTAGCATTAGATTTAAAAAAATGAAATTTCTTTCAGTATTGTAAAAAGTTTCTATTAAATTTAATAAAGATAAAAGCAAGGTCTCACCTTTAACATTTAAAAAAAAAAAAAAAACTATATTAAAAATCTAAAATTAATCAATTTGTAGTAAATAAAAACTCTGGCAATATCCATTCTAGATAATTTATTTTGTAGAAATACAAAAAAATTTTAAAAAAGAATCTGAAACTAAAAAACAATTTAATAATATAAAAGATCTAGGATGCAAAAAAGGCTCTGACAACACGAGAAAGAGATCTTTCTTAATACAAAAAAACCTGGAAACAAGAATAAAATCTAGCAATACAAAAAGATAAAAAAAAAAGACTTAATTATATAAAAAAACCTCTGATAGTATAAAAAAATCCGGTGATATAAAAAAAGTCATATAAAAATATAAAGATCTTTATTACTTAAATTTTTCTTTGAAAAAGATAAACAACTAATAATCCAATGCCTGCAAGAGTAAAAAAAACCATAATTTAAAGATAAGCAAAATGGTAGGTTTCTATACTATGCATGCACATGATATGCTGTATATATGTATGCATGTATATTATACGCATTATAGCTAATTCTGGTCTGAAGTTTGCAGACTAGTTTGAGT
This sequence comes from Gigaspora rosea, assembly GCA_003550325.1. Taxonomy (NCBI): domain Eukaryota; kingdom Fungi; phylum Glomeromycota; class Glomeromycetes; order Diversisporales; family Gigasporaceae; genus Gigaspora; species Gigaspora rosea. The sequence continues at coordinate 10,914 of QKWP01002508.1, read as the reverse complement.
TTAAATATTTTATATATATTTTTTGATGCTGAACAAGTTTACTTAGTGCAAAAGTAAGAATTAATTAGTAAATATTTGTGAATTATAAAATTTTATAGAATTTTATTAATAAAACTTTACAAATCTTATAATTCACAAAACTTTACTAATTAATTCTAATTTAACTCACTAAGTAAACTTGTTAAGCACCTAAAAATACATTAAATTAGCTAAATTGTTTTTATTTTACTTAAAATTTGGAGAAAAGTATATAATTTTAGATTTTGACCAAAAAGTCAAATTTATGCACCTTTTCATCAAATTTTAATTAAAATAAAACAACTTTACCAATTTAATGTATTTTTAGATGCTAAATACAATTATTTAATGCATAAAATTAGAATTAATTAGTAAAAATTTATGAATAATAAGATTTTATTGAATTTTATTAATAAAATTCTTCAAAATCTTATGATTTATAAAATTTTACTAATAAAATTTTACTTAGTTCACTAAGTAAACTTGTTTAGCATTTAAAAATACATTAAATAAACAAGATTGTTTTTATTTTTCTTGAAATTTGAAGAAAAATGCATAATTTTAGATTTTGATCAATAAACTTAGATTTTAATTACATTATTTTTTTTATTAATTTAATACATATTTTTAAATGCTAAACAATTTTATTTAGTGAATTAAATTAGAATTAATTAGTAAAGTTTTGTGAATCATAAGATTTTATAGAATTTTAATAATAAAATTTTACAAAATCTTATAATTCACAAAACTTTACTAATTAATTTTAACTTAATTTACTAAATAAAATTATTTAGAATCTAAAAATACATTAAATCAGCAAAGTTGTTAGTAGTTGCTTTTATTTTACTTAAAGTTTGAAGAAAAGTTGCTTAAATTTGTTTTTTTGATCAAAAATCTAAAATTATGAATTTTTTTTTAAATTTTAAGAAAAATAAAAACAACTTTGTTAATTTAATGTATTTTTAGGTGCTAGACAAGTTTACTTAGTAAACTAAGTAAAACTTAATTAGTAAAAATTTGTAAATCATAAGATTTTGAAGAATTTATTAATAAAATTCTATAAAATCTTATTATTTATAAATTTGAAATAATTTATACATTGTATGTACAATGTTGTCGCACCTGCTGCAGATCATAAAATCAGGTGTAACATAAAATCAAACCAATTAAAATAACTGTTTTTTCATTGGTTAGGGTTAGGGTGAGGTATAGATTGTGTATATGGGCTAAAGAGAAGGTTTTATAATAAAATTTTGCAAGGAATTTTTTTTGTTAGAATTCTAAGAGTAGTTTCATATACTCAATTTTAAGTTATAGACGATTTTTGACAAAACAAACATTTGTTTTGAATTTTTTGGTTATGTAATATTACATCTGATCTTGAAATTTGATTGGAAGAGCGATATATAAGGTGCATCGTATGAGGCAATGAATAAATTTACTCTATAAATTTTTACTAATTAATTCTAACTTTTATATTAAATAAACATGTTTAGCATCTAAAAATATATTAAATTAGTAGAGGTTTTTATTTTACTTAAAATTTGGTAAAAAGATAAGTAAATTTGACCTTTTTGATCAAAAATTTAAAATTATATATCTTTTCTTCAAATTTCAAGTAAAATAAAAAACAACTTTTATTAATTTAATGTATTTTTAAATGTTAAACAAGTTTACTTAGTGCATAAAGTTAGTAAAAATTTGTGAATTATAAGATTTTATAAAATTTTATTAATAAAATTTTATAAAATTTTATAATTTACAAAATTTTACTAATTAATTCTACTTTATGTACTAAATTAACTTAATTAGCACAAAAAAAAAAATATATATAAAAATATTCAGATTTAGTTAGTCTGCAGATTTAAGTTTGAGTCTGGTTTAAAGTTTGAAATTAATAAATTTTAGAATCTGAGTTTGGTCTAATTTCAGATCAGGCTCAGATTGGACCAGACCTGAACTGGATCTAGAAGTACTAGTCACATCAAGATAGTTATTTTGGTAGCAAAATTATAAAGTTACTAGTAAACTAGCATGTTCTTATGTCCATGCTTTACATATTACTTATTAGTATGGGTAATACAAACTAAAAAAAAAGACGCATAAAATAAAAATTTAGGATTTGAGCTTTAATTTAGTGTATAAAAGCAATTTTAATTTGTAGTAAGCTTTATTGTAAATACCAATTATACTAATATCCATCGCAATTGTAAAAAAAAATTCATTTTACATTATTGTTATAAACAATTATAGCAAATATATAAGTTTGAATAATATCACAAGCACAAAAAACAGGTTGTTTTTATATAATACTGTAAAATAAAGCATGTTAGAAATAATCAATAAAATGATATTGTGCTATTATAAACATGTAAAGTGTGCATGCAGTTTAAGGTTTTTTTTTACAAATTAAATTCACCTAAGATTTTATAGTAGCAGATACGGTTCAGTGATATTAATTGCTTAATTGATGATCCGGATAAGATTTGCACAAATTTGTATATAAGTATATGTAGAATCTAGGGATAAGTACATATGTAATATACTACGAATCTGTAGATGTTTGGTTTTAAAGATTAAAAAAAATGACGAATTTCTCTGTTATGCTAATAGAAAATGAGTTACTAGATGAAAACCTTCATTATAGTGCTATTTACGATATTGGTGACACCTTTTTAAGTTTAATAAAAAAAGAGAAGCATATTTCCCTATTCGAATCGGTCAGAAAACTAAAGTTATTTTAAAAGAACGTAAATTTTTTATAACAGTTATTATTAACTACTCCGAATGTTCTTTTTTATCTGACTTTTATTGCGAAAGTGGATCTGTTCCTAGCATAAAACCAGATCCGACATCAGCAATTTCAACAGTATATAAGGAGATTTTCAATAATCAAACGCGTTATTCTGGATTTTTAGTACTTGGATGGACAAATGAAACAATAATCCAACAGTTATTATTAAACGTATCATATATTCCTATGTCCTTTTCGCTTGGTGAATAAAGATTTTTATTTTTGGAATTGGATCATCTTCGAACTCTGATTGGAATTATGCTGGACTGGGCTATAAATCGTCTCTTTTACGAATTACAAGTGGAAAACGCATGCTATATGCTTCAAAAATAGAGGATAATTTTTGCACTCTTGAAATTTATAAAGATTTTAAACTTAAAGACCGGATTGAAGGTTCGTCTCCAAATGAAGTATGGCGAAGGCTAAATATTCAGAAATATACAGGAATTCAACTTTTTGGGCTCAATAATTATGAAGTGCAATCATTAATTCGTCAATATCATGCTCCTACTTGTTTGTCAAACAATTGGCCCGATTACGCTCTGATGAAGTTTTTTTTTAATTATCACTTAAAACAGAGAACTTTTGCTAATATAAATTGGCACATCTTATTTCTTAATTGGCATGAAAGTCAAAACAATATTATTGAGCTTTATTCAAGTCTTGAAGACCTTTACCCTCCGAATTATCAATTTAGTGATCGCGAAATAGGTGCTTGAAGCACAATGCTTCGTGCATGTGATTGTCATAATGGGGTGGCAATCAATTAATCGACAATCACTTCACCGACATAACATTTCACCGACAATTATTTACCGACACATTCATTTTACTGACAGTTTATTTCACCAAAGCTCATTTCACCGACAAAGTAATTCTGGTCATTGTCGTTAGGGTCAGGGTAGAATTAGGTAAAATTAGGGCTAAAGTTAGGGTGCTTTTTGAAAAAAAACTTGTCAGTGAAATGAACTTTGGTAAAACAAACTGTCGGTAAAATGAACTTGTCGGTGAGTATTTGCCGGTAAAATGTTGTGTTGGTGAAGTGATTGTCAGTGAAATAATACGGACCCGTCATAATGTAACACCATGGGCAAATGAAGAATCACAGTCAAGATTTAAATTATTCAAATAAAACAAAAATTAATATTAAATTCAGTTTATTTTGTAGCATCAACTATGGACGAAAAATATACAACCAGAAAATGACCGTGTTATGCTTCAACGATTTTATAGTTTAGGGTTTTTAAATAGTTCACCAAGTCATGTTCCTAATAAGACTTGCATATTCTGGCAGTATTTCAATCAATCGTTAGCAGATAACAAGAGAACAAGAAATGGGAAAAGACGAATTTTATCAATAATCGCAAACAACTTAAGTTATTCGGATTTAAAAGAAAATTTAGGCGTAAGCATTATTTATAAATTTATTGCTATAAAAACACGAATAACAATAATTATAATATATGGACGTTGTTCAATAAAAAGAGTGAAATCTCTTTTTAAATCTGGTTTGATCAGATTTAAAAAAGAGATTTCTCTTTTTTCTATTTAATAGTGCCCATATACTTTCCTACAACTTTGACAAATCATGATATTATTATAGATTGGAAGTCATACAATTTCGGAATCAAAAAAACACGACAAAAAAATGGCTATGGAGCTCCAGCTTTAACCAAACTAATCATTCGTCGCACGAAACTAACAACCGAGCAATTAAATCAGTTCGATTTATTTTTTACGACTAAAGGAAATGTTATTATATCGTCATATAAAACAGACGATACTGCAGGTTTACTTGTATTATATCTTCAGGATTAAGAAGGCTTTGTGGAATAAGTTTCATGAAAAATATCCTAATGGCATGTAGCACACAACCTTTATGACTCGATTGGAAGGAAGTAGATTTGTTTATAAGGAAAATCTTAGTGGTCTTTGTTCTGCGTGTAATGAACTTGGCTATGAAGTTTTTGAGAAAATCGAATCATTTATAGATGCTCAAATTAAAAATAATGGGCTCAAGGTAAGATGTGTTATGGTTTTAATTAAAACCACTGTACTAAATTATTGTTTTATAAAAAATAAAAAAAAAAGGAAAAAATGCACAAAACAGCTCAAAATTTGCGATGATATCTGCGTAAAGATTTTGCTACAAATTTGAAAGTATCACCAACAGGTGCTGCTCTACATTTGCCATGCATTAGCCACTGTTTTCAACAGGCATTCGATAATTGCCATTTAGATCATCCCGAAATTTGCAAAAATTGTGATGAATTATTTACCTTGTTCAATGATTTAAAGGCAAACGTTGATAGTGAATTTCACAATGATTTAACTGAGTACCAAAGCCAACTAATTTATTTCATGGCTCATCATGCACGGAAGACGTACCTTAATGCCCAAATAAATGTTAAACTTGCTCGACTTGATGCGAATGGTGCTTTGCTCATCGTGGACTACAAGATGAGAATCCTCCCGCAGAGTGCACGAGAAACAAAATCTGAGTTCTTTGGAAAACACGGGTGGACACTACATTCTGTACATAATACACCAAAAATGTGGAAACTAATGATTTAAATGTTCAAGCATTTGATCACTGGAGCAATGATACCAAACAAGACGCTTGGTTTACTGCGTCCTCACTTAATGCTGTAGTTGAAAGCCTAAATCGTGTACTAGAATGGATTATGATTATTTCGGATAATGGCCCCCATTATCATAATACCGAGCTAATAATAATCTTAGGGAAGTGAAAAGAATAGTATGGCATTTCCGTAAGAAAATGGTTGTTCCTAGAGGCTAGTGAAACTAAAACTTCAATAGATTCATATTACGCACAGGTTAGTATTAAAAATGGCGATTTTTCATTCTTTTAAAGCTCCAAATTTTATGAGTAAAAACTGCTATTTCAGGTTTTTATTTGTTATAACTCATTTTTATTTTTGAACTAACAATCCTTCTAGATAACTCACGCTATTAAGAGATATGTCAAGTTTGGCCACGATATTGATTCCGGTGAAGACATTGAAAGAGCAATAAAGGATATATCAGGAACTCACGTTGCACACCTAGAGCCAAATAGAAATGAACGGAAGTATAATTGCAAGATTTATATTTATTATAAAATTAAAATTAATGAAGGGTACATATCAAATAATACAGGTGATCGCGATATGGCATTGGAAACAATAGCAGGAATTTGAAATTTGTACAATGGTCTTGGCCCAATAATGAAGCTGAAGTGGGATATATTTGCACAAGATCTTTGCCCGGAATTGGCCTATGGAAAAAATTTATACCTGCAAACATTCAAAAAATTGTAAAAAAACATGTTATCAAAAAACCTGAACCTAGCATTACCACACATAGTCATTCGAGCAAATCTTGGACTATGCCAATGCCGGAAATTCAAGGTCACAGAAAATTTATTATTTGGGTATCATGGGGTAGTCATGGTGTATACTCAGGGTTGACAATGGAGCCAATGGAACTTGATGGTTAAGTGAATAGGCTAAAAAAACTAGTAACTAATGACACCATACGGTGCTCCATTGGTTCCATTCGCAACCATTGGGCTCCATTGAGCTCCATCGCCAACCTGGGTATACTGTTTTGCACTGCTTACATTATCCAGGAAGAAACCTGTTTGTTAAGTTTTGTTAATTTTTTGGCTTAGTTGATCACATCAGCCTGCATTAAAACCTGGTACAGAATTCTTGGATGCGGCCTTTTTATTTATATGCGATTTTTTTTATTTACGAATTTTTTTATAGTTTTAATTACAATCTATAGTGATGTTGGTTGGACCAAAACTTAACAATGTACACTTGGAAAACAATAAGAAAAAGTGTGTTTATAAGATCACATATATTTGGGCCAGGGTATGCTCTTATAGGTAGTGCACTTATGGAGTTTTATTTGTTTATAAGGGATATTGTAAGCAGTGCTCAATTCTACTTATGAGAAATAAAATTATCTAGTGCTTGATACTTATAGCAATACCTGTGAATATTTTGTTCAGATACTAATTCAGGTTTATATATTCTTATTAGTTTCGTCGAATGACGATTTGGTAGATAAAGATGAGAGTAATAATCCTGATTTCATATGTATCTTGCCAATTGCCAAATTTTTTTTTTGTATAGATGACTAAAAATAGTTTATACGTGATTTAGAAGACAATTGATTTAACTGATACAGCTGAAATGGAAGCTTACACCGAACCCGAAGGGTTATAGTTTTATTTTTGATATTTTTTTTCTCTGCAATTTATTGATTTCTAATATTTTCTACCTCAATTTTACATTTTTATTTTGCATTTACTTTGCATTTACTATTTATATTTTACTTTTTTGTTCATATTTTACAATTTCGTTCTTATATTTTATTTATTTCTTACATTTCATTTATTTCTTACATTTATCTCTTTTTATTTCGCTTTTGATTTACTCCTTTTCTCTTTTTTATCATTTTATACTTACCTTTCACTTTCTACTTTCGTTTTTTTTTTTTTTTTTTTTTTTTTTTTTTTCTCGACCACCGTTTTTTTTTTTTTTTTTTTTTTTATACAACGAGGTCTATCCTCTAACTCTTTATTAATCAATTAATAATTACAATTTATAGTTATAATTTTAATAAAGAAAGGTGAAGTAGGGGTAAAAACTACTTTACTCTCGACCTAAGCTGTACTAGACAGGTCAGTCGTAGACCTCTAGCTTGTGCGTGAATATGTACATCCTTTACTAATATATCTATTTATTTCTAATTGTATTGAAAATTTTTGAAGAAGAGTGGTAGGTATTCTATCTATTCTATTAAGTAGAGGGGGAGCAGGAATAACTAAGTCATGAGTAATCTGACGAGAAGGTAGCCAGATTTCGTCATAGATTATTTTAACTATAAGATAGTATAATAAAAGGGAGTATTTGATTCTATCACTTCGTTTATCAAAAGGGGCAAGCATTGCTGTGGTTATAAACCCTAACAATAGGCCACGGCTAATATAAACATTCATAAACGCTGATATAAATTCTTTTAGATTGGTTACTTGTAGTTCTAGTTCTTCTGTGAATACTGTAATTATGTTTTTATGTTGTGATTCTAGGGTAGAGGAGTTGCATATACATGTTATCAAATGGACAATATTTTCTGGTGCGGCGTAACACCTCGAACATGTATAGTATGGGTGTTTCTGTGGATTACGGTTATAGAGAGTGAGGTGTGTAGGGAGATCATCCGCGATTAGTTTGACTTTAAAGTTTTTTATTCTTGAAACAAGAGGATCAGTACGCAAGGATAGTGGTTTATCTTCTAGACTGAGGTATGTTAGTGTCAGCTTGATTTGAATATCATCAAATACGTTGATGCGGGTTTGATTTGTCCATTTGAGGTGGTTTGTAATAGCTAGGATATTTTTAGTTACTTTCTTCAGTTGGTATATGCAGAGAACAGACCTAATATATGGGATAGAGTGGTTGGCTAGGAGGTGCTGAGGTATTATATCAGTATTAAAGATTTCATCTGGTTTGTTAGAGTGGCAAAGGTCTTTGTCCAACCATACCGTGACCTGCAAATTCATCGTTGTAGCCTTGACTATTAGTAGTAAGGATGAATAGTCTAGCTTATTGGCAATTGATCTAAGATTATGTAGTGGTATTGTTATTGTTCTTTCCAGTAATTTATGCAGTGTTGGATTGTTTATGGTTGCTTGGATTTTTGTACGTGGTAAATAAGTTGTTAATGTAAATATTAATAACGTTAATCCTGCATATATTGTATCAGGCCATTTATTAGTAGCACATCCTATCGAGAAGGAGGAGCTATTAAAAGAGCACATCGCCAAGGGAAGGTGTTGATTATATGTTAATCGTGGGGTAGTAGTTAGAAAAATAGATATCGCCTTTTTGTTATTGATTTTGACTACTTCCTCTCAATATTTCTGTGGTAGCACTGTAAAAATATTAAGTGGTCTACTCCTCTTTTCATTAATGGTTCATTTATGGTTATTTGTTTTTGATACACCACTTTTCTTTAGTTCCACCCTATTTTTTATTGTATTTTTGATATCTGACAAATCCGCGTGCAATATTTTTTTTGAATTGACTTTTATTATGAATGCTCTTTCCTTGGAATGCTTGAAATAACAGCTTTTTTGTTTGATTGTAGGGTCCTTTAGATCGCATCCCAAACATGCTGACAGTTTATTATTATCCTCCTTATAGTGCCTTATTTTCAGAACCTCTTCTGTAAGTTCACTAGCTTTCCCCAATATAGTCGTGTTTGTGATTACCCAAGGCCTGGTAGTTTGATCCCATTTCCTTAGAGTACAAGGATTAGGGTATATAAGTTCTGTTGAGGGGTTCGCAGTTGTCTTAATTAAGTCTTAAATCTCTGTGAACCAGGCAGGGATATGCCCAGTTGGGATCTTCCCAATATTGTGATGAAATCCTCGCCAGTCTAAGAATTCTGAATTATTATAGTTGAGAAATTGTTCAATGTAAACTACATCATATAGATTTAATTTCTCTTTTAGTATGTGCGCTTTGGAGTGTTGTAATAACATTTCGTTGATCGAAGTACCCCGGTTGTTTTTCCTAGGAATTGGCGTTCATTGCGAAGAATTTGTATATCTAGTGAATGTAGTGCTAAGACTATTTGGGCGGTATAAGTTTTAAGTTGTTTGTAGGGGAAAAGAAGTAATGAGTAAAGGATTGACTGATCTGATCGGGTTGAATCCTGGAGCTCTTGGAGGTGAATTTTAAGAAAGGATCTATCGAAGTCAATGTGATTGATATTTTTTACTATGGTCGACGATAGATGTACTTGTTGTACTTGAAACAATATTTTAGAGCGTATATATCTTGGTAATATAAGAAAGAATTTGGGATGTTCCTTGAGATCTTTGCTTTGTTTTTTACTAGGCCAGTATATTCCCGTGTTAGCAGCTCCAGCTGTTTTTGTGTAAGAAAAGCACTATATAGCCTATATGATAGTCTAGGAATTATGACGCTATTTTATTATATAAATTGCCTGTTTCTCAGTGATATGTGCTTTGTGCATTTTTGCTATACTCTGCCTAGCCTCTCTTATAATTGTCTTTTGTACTTTTGACTGGCCAGGGTCTATTGAAAACCATGCTCCTAGGTATTTGAATGGTTGTGTAGGTGCAATTGCTGTTATTAGTTGCCTGTTAAAATTTATCGATTTGTCCACTATAGAGGAATTTGTAACTAGCAGCGACTTTGTCGGATTGACCTGTAATCCGGTAAACTTATAAAATGAATTTGCAACTGTTATAATATCCTCTAGCTCTCTTTTACTTTGGGCCACCCACAAGGAATCGTCCATGTAGGCCATTATTGAGGTCTGTATTTCCTTCTGGTGGGGTATAGTAGGTATAGTACTACTGAAGCCAGTGTGTTCACTGTGGATACGTTTTATTAGGGGGTTATAGTATATCCTCCATAATATTGGTGAGAAGGTTTCCCTCTAATCAATACCATTCTCCACAGAATAGGTATTGGTAGGCCTGTAGTCTGTTAGAACATGATTGGTACGGTTGGATAAGATAAAGTTTAACAGGTTGATGAAAGAAGTTGGAATTCTGATTCTTTTTAAGGCTTCTAATAGGGTTAGTATATATATTGAGTCGAAGGCCCTCGACATATCTTGTAGGAGCAGCCAAATTTCTCTTTTGTTTGCATGAACGTGTTCTAGTATTGATGTGAGTTGTGAGATTGGCATCAGAGTAGATTGAAAAGGAAGTGCAGCATAATTCATTGGTGAAAGAACTTCATTGCAGAAAAGGATCGTAGATAGGCGATTTGTAAGTAATTTGGTTAAAATTTTTCTTGTATGTTCAATTAGGGTAATTGGTCTAGTGGTAGCGAGGTCGTACTCATATCGTTCTTTTCTAGGAATTGGCCAAATGCTTGACTGCAGCCATCGTTTCGGAACCTTTTTCCACCTTATACACGCATTTATTAATTCCAAAAGGTGATCTAACGCTATTTTTGGTAAATGCCATAGCATTTCATTGGAGATACCTGTAGGTCCTGGTGCTTTGTATATTGGTACTTCAGCGATTATGTTGAGGAGTTCATCTA
>QKWP01002507.1:14862-62858 GCA_003550325.1 Gigaspora rosea | reverse complement strand
ACCAAGATGGTGCATTTTTGGGTGGAGCTGTATTTTCATCGATTAAACCTGGGGCATTTGCCTACCGGTATCTTGTACATTTCTTTTTTACGGCTGATACATTTTCGGCCGACCATAATATATTAAAATTTTTTTAAAAAAAATCATATATATATATATGAGCATTGCATTGCTAAAGAAATAAAAGACAGCTTTCAATTTATCATTTATTAGATTTATTTATTGGTAAAATATATGTCACTATCAGGTTTTTTAAGGTTAAATCCGGTAAAACATGAAGCCTCATTTCCTTTAGCAGCATTAATGTTAAATTTAGACCAATAAAATTTGTCTGAGTTCAAAAACTATTACTCGTGGGTAAGCATAATGCCGATATTTATATAGGCTTAGATCTTACCTTCCGGGATCGCCAGCTTTTGTCTAATACTTTGACCACCCGGTCGTTGTGGTTGTTGTCGCTATCGCGATTTCTGTCTCTCCGCTCCCTATCAGCCTTTTCGGCATCGGTTTCGGAAATTTCATCACTATAGTAACCTCGAAACCGCAATGCCCAGTAAATATCGGCAATTGCTTGTTCTTCGAATACATTCTTTGGAAAATTTCTGTATAATGAGCAGCTTTGCGTTGTTAGTAAATGTTTAAAGCCGCTCATTCGTCTTTGGAGTTTCTAAAAATAAATTAAAAAAAAATAAAAAATTAAAATAAAGTGAAAATAAATAACAAAATAAATAAATTAAATTAAATTAATGAGTAAAAATAAAATGAAAAGATAAAAAAGAATAATAATAACGATAATATTAAATAATAATAAGAGTGAGATGTATAGTGCCGATATTTATATATGTATGTTAATAATAATATACCTGTGATGCCCGCGTATTCTTTCTTCTTTTTTTTTGTCGCTCACGCCTAGCCAGCTGCATTTTTTCCAAAAACATCTCATATGATGTTGCCGAATTACATATAGCACTTGGTCGTTAGTAGCAGGGTAAGCAATATCACGCATAATAGCCGGGAGGGAGTTTGTAATAAAATGATCTCTGAATTCATGCCATTGCTTGGCAGGGTCTGGTCTATCCCGTTTGTTTAGACCCTCCATGACTAAGAGGATTTCAGTCTATTATAATAAAAAAAAAATTATCAGATATTACATGCATAAAACAAATCTATCAAAAACAAAAATAAACCAGCTGTTACTAGTACATTCATAATTTACGTTAAACCAGTATTGTTATAGATAATACAAAAATAATACCATATGGTATTATTTTTGTATTATCTATAACAATACTGGTTTAACGTAAATTATGGATGCTGCCTTATATTTCTATCAGGACCCGATACTTATATCTAAACATAAAAAAAACATACCCGGAGTGCTGCTACGATATCATTTTCACTACTGATATCGATACTTTCAATATCGCTATTACCACTTTCGTTATCACTGCTGCTGCTGCTAATATAAATTGGTGAAACTGGAGGTTTTCGCTTTCTATCTATATATATATATATAATATATAATAGCCTGGCTTAATACATAAAATTACACAAAACATAAAATCCCCGATATATATATTACCTTCTGAAGAAGATAAAGACGATGACCTTCTTCTCTTGCTTCCACTTCCAACACGCCCCTTTTTTTCATTATATTGTCTTCTATGTGAAACAACTGTATCCATGTTTTTAATATGTAAAAAAATAATAACTGCGAAAAAAAAAGATTTGCGAATTGAAACAAAACTTAAAAGAATTGTGAATTGAAACAAAACTAAAAAGAATTGTGAATAAAACAAGATGAAGAAACTTATCCTATTTATATTTATAACGCTTTAAAAAATTACATATTGCTGATAAAATAGTTGATGTATTTCTTCCCAAACCGTATACGCGAAACAAAGAATTGACGAAATAGAAGACATTACATCAATATTAAGACTTTATGGCAATATTATATTGAGAAATTACACAATAAAAAATCTGATATTAATTACGATCGAGCTTTAGTTATATCAATATCTGTAATATATGATACAGGAATTTTTTATCTAAAAAAATTCATGATATTATATGATCGAACTTTTGTTACATCAATATCTGTCATGATATATTTTTTTTGTGCAATAAAAAAATCCCGATATTAATTACGATCGATCAATATCTGTAATATATGATTTATGCGCTAATATCGGGGTTTTTTTAGATAATAAAATTTCTGATAATATATAATCGAACTTTAGTTACATCATGATATATTTTTTTTGAGTAATAACAAACTTTAGTTATATCAACCAATATCTGTAATATGTGATAAATTTTTTATGCACTAATATCGGGAATTTTTTTATCTAAAAAATTCCCAATAATATATTATCGAACTTTCAATTGAACTTTAGTTACATCAATATCTGTATTTTTTTTGGAATTTTTAGATAAAACCTTCCCGATATTATTATATAAACTTGTATCAATATCGGTAATATAAGGGTTTATTATAAAATATTTTTATTGAGAAATTACATATTTTTTATTTATTATATTATACATTAACAAACAGCTTATTTAAACAAACGACAAAATGATTATCGGTGAAGTAGCATTATCAAATCCCGATATCAATATATGTATTCTTCCACACGCGAAAAAATTTAAAAATTTCGCCATGTTAATAGTATACAAATATGCCATTCAACTTAGTAAAATTTTTAAATTTTACTGATACTATGAAAAATAAAATAATAAAAAATTTGGTAGCGACTTATTTATTTTATAACAAATAATATTGGCAAGCAATAGATTATATATATTTATTTATATAGATAACGATAATATTTAGCAAATAAAAATAAAAATAATAATATTATACAGTTATTATAAAATGCACTTATGGACCATAGGTAAATTAGATTTGCAAATCCATATAACAAAAACAAAAAATAAATTTTTATAAAAATAAATTTTAAAGGTGGTTTCATTAGCAAAATTTTGAGATATGAAGGTTTTTTTAAAAAATAAATTCTATTAGAATTTTAATGAGTTTTTGGTTAAAATGAATTTATAACAAAGAAAATTTTTAATATCCCGATATCTATTTAGTATTATATTTTACCAAGGGAAAATCACAATTCGGAATTTTAAATTTTATAATTTACCGGGTTCAGTATATTTGATTTCTTAGGGATTGTATCCTAAAATTTAAAATCCCGAAGCCTATACACGAGTACATACGATGACAGTACGTGCTTTGTTTTGATGCTATATAAGAAAACAAAAAAAAAACGCGTTGTGACACATGTATATACACTCTTCTCTATTTCTCTCCAAAGGTAATAAAAAAAAACAGTTTCTATTTTTTTTCTATACAAGAAGCACTTACTATATCACTTCGAAATGCAAAAGTCTTCACATTATCCAACATGAGTCTCTCACGTGCCTCAAGTATTTCTCGTTTATCCTCAAGTGTTTCTCGTTTATCAGTAACCGTCGAAAGAAGCAAAAATAAAAAAAATGAAAAATCGAACGAAAGAGGTAATAAATTAATGATGTTACATACTGGACATATATATACATATATTTGTAGCACATATGCATGTTAGGCGTGATTCTATATATATATCGGTACAGTGGCTTTTTTTTTACGTACTAGATGACTTCTTTTTTTTTTGGTTTGTAGGTGATGAATTAAAAGAATTAAGAAATGAAATAAAGAATCTGGGTGACAAAATCGATAATTTTATAAAAAAAGGGCCCGTTCTTTAGAAACTGATAGCAATAGTGACAGCGACAACAGCAACAGCAACAACAGCAACAACAATTACAACAGCAACAAACACAGCAGAAATGGTCGTAACAGGCGTAGGGTTACAAAAAGGCGCCGGGAACTCTCTCCGAGCAAAAAAAAATTATTAAGAGTATATATTATTGTATCATTTTTGATGAAAAAATAGTACTTTTTTAATTTGCTAAATAAATATCGGCAATTATACTATTTAACTTAATCTATATAGATATCGGTATTTTATATTAATGATCTATCTATTTGTTCGAATTTATTAATATAGAACGATATCATAATTTCACTAACTGGGTTAGAACAATCTAATCAACCTGACCCATCTAAGCGTTGGATTGACTTTAAGGATGTGTTTCTTCAAGATGCATTTAAAACAGTAAAACGAGACGTAAAAAGATATCAGGTGGAAGACTATCATATTTTGAAAATAATAAAGGAACGGCACAGACATCAAAGGGAAAAATATCGCAAGCAACAGAACCCGGAGTCGGACAGTCAAGATCGTGCGAGGATGCGTGAGAACGGAAGAATGGAATCAGTAAGCCTTTTTTTTTAGATTATTTATATAAATATCGGTACTGCCTTATATATTTTTTAATTATATAATTTATAGAAAGTTAAACGACGAAAGAAGGGGTTTAACCAACTTCAAGAAACTGATAATGAACATTTTAATAACCTTCTTCCTGTTGATATTTCAAGAAATCAAGCATTAAGGGTAGGGGTTCAGCGTCGCCTCGAAGATGACCGGCACAATCATGTGATAAAGGTTGTGCGAAAAGAATGGAGATCAAAAAAAGTAACTATAATCTATACTAATATAGATATCCATACTAATGTAGATATCAATAATAATATAGATATCGGTACTAATACGTATACTTTATATAATTTTTAGTTGAAACAAATTTTGTTGCTATGCGAAGATACTTCCATAGCACAAAATTATAATAAACCAAAAAGAAATCGGTGGGAATGTGATGAAGTCGCTGAAAACTCCACACCACCAGCTGGGGCCCCCAGCTGGTATATTTCATGCTACTATGATCCTCTTGATAGTTCCTATAGTGCTGTTGATTTTGGTGCCGGCGTTGGTCCTTCCAGTGCTAATGTTCCTCTCCCGGTTGTGCCTGATACAAGCCCTGGTCAAGCCCCCGATACCAAAGCTGGTAAAAGTGCCCCTGATACAAGAGCTGGTAAAAGTGCCCCCGGTATAAGTCCTGGTAAAAGTGCCCCAATACAAGTCCTGGTAAAAGTGCTCCCAATACAAGAGCTGGTAAAAGTACCCCCATTAAAATGTCTGGTGGTGCTTCTACTACAACGTCTGATGATGCACTCAATTCATATAATGCCTCCGGTAAAATTTTGAATATTTTATAATGCAAATTATTTAAGATTTTTATTAAAATTTTTGCATGTTTTATTCATATAATCTCTAAAGGTGTCACATCAATAACTAATATAACTGCCTCCGGTAAAATTTTTAATATTTTATAATGCAAATTATTTAAGATTTTTACTAAATTTTTATAATGTTTTATTTATATAATCTCTGAAGGTACCACAATGAACAAAGGTAAA
Source organism: Gigaspora rosea (assembly GCA_003550325.1). Taxonomy (NCBI): domain Eukaryota; kingdom Fungi; phylum Glomeromycota; class Glomeromycetes; order Diversisporales; family Gigasporaceae; genus Gigaspora; species Gigaspora rosea. Next base: position 57,481 of record QKWP01002507.1, on the reverse strand, counting down.
AGTAAAGCCGTTAGTGCTGCTGAACCAAGTAATATATTTGTTGATTTTATATGATTTGCTGTTATAATTTTAACAAAAAACTTATATTTCTAATATTCAATTAATTTGTCATATGCTAATAATTTAGGATTAATCGAAGAAAGTCCTGATATTAATCCCGTCAATACTGCTAGACCTAAACCACGTTATAGTAAAGGTGGCTCAAGTCAAAAAGCTCCTAGAAACTCTAGGCATAGTAATAGAAAATAGTTTTTTTAATATAGTAATTTATATTATGTATTTATTTAGCTATTAATTTCATGTATATAATATTTGTATTAAATAATAAAAATCAAAATATGTCGTCTTTTAATTATATATCGGAAATGAACAAAAATAAAATTTATTTTATATACCAATTTTCATCTTTAAATCATCTAGCAAAAAATGGATCGATATCGGGATATTAAAATATACCCTTTAGTTAACTGATATTTATCCTTGTATATACCAATATGCATCTTTTATATTGCCACAGATCCGCCAAATAATCGTGGCAAAACAGATATATAATTATAATATAAAAGATCGATATCGGAATATTAAAATATACCCTTTAGTTAACTGATATTTACCCTTGTATATACCGATATTCATCTTTTATCTCTATATAAAAGATCAATATCGGGATGTTAATATAATAGATCCGCCAAATAATCGTGGCAAAACAGATTATAAACAGATGCATAAAGGGTAGATATCAGGATACTAAAGGTATCCCGATATCTATCCTTTATGCATTTATTGAACCTGTGTTTATTTGTCTTATATTTATCTTATATGTTGTACCGATATTCATCCTTTATATTACCATACATCCACCAAAAAACTGTAGCAAACCAGATTAAAAGTGGATACATTATGGATAGATATCAGAACATAAAGAGGTGCCCTTTATTCAGCTGATATTTATTTTGATCTACCGATATTTATCTTCTATATTTTCAATATATGCAGCAAAACGGATATATAATTATCATATAAAGGATTAGTATCAGGATATTAATAGATACCCTTTATTTGTCTTATATTTATCTTATATGTTGTACCAATATCTATCCTTTATGTTACCATACATTCGCCAAAAAACTGTAGCAAACCAGATTAAAAGTGGATACATAATAGATATCGGGATGATAAAGGGATCCCGATATGTATTCTTTATATATTTATTGAACCTGTGAAAGATCAGCAAACTTGAGATTATTGTAATTTTTCCTCATGGCAAGGGCATGTCTTTGTGTTAAAAGTTGAATTAGTAATAGAGTAGGTGAAATAGAGTAAAGGATGCAGTTTATTAGATTAAATCGAAAGATTAGCTTTACCTGTTGCTTGAACATATTAAAAATGTAGTAATGATCTTTAGGTAGCTTTAATAACAGTATGTATAAAGAAGTTTAAATAAATTTTAGTTAGCTTCACTAATACGAAAATACATGTATTAATATGTCTTTGGTTAAAAAGATAATCAATACGTATCTGATAATAAATTAATTATATGTAACAATTATCTAATTTATGTATTTTTATTGGCCGTTATGAACCAGTTCAATGACCGGTCACTAACTAAACCTAATTAAAACTGGGTTAATAAACTGGTTCATGAACTTTGGTCCAGTTTACAGTCTGTTTCTGGACCTGGTCTTTTGAACCAAGACTGACTCAGGACAGACTGTAACATCCCTAAACACAGCATATAGTTTTTTTTTATTTTTTTTTTTAATAAATAAAAAAAATTAAAATAAGACCATGCAACCTTATCTGTATTTTAAAATCAGTATATTATCAACTTTCTGTAACATGCAACCCAGATTTTAAAATCTTACAATGAATTTTATTTTAATCCAGTATTTGTTTTCAAGTTTTACTAATTTTTTCTTAAGTTTCTAGAATTGATTAGTCGCACAACCAAAATTCAGCAGATCAGCCAAATTCAGTATCGGTATATATCAAAGCTAAACTGGTATTAGCCAGCTATACTTTAGCAAAATTAATATCTAAGCAATTTTACTTAGTAAGTCTACTAGATTATTAGTAAAATTTTAGGCAAAATTTATCAATTTCAGCCTATTCAGACCTAGAATTTGGCTATGTAACAAATTTATTTAATTTCTTATAAATACTCTAGGACTCTTGTTTCATAAGTAAAGTTTTGGGTGAAATTACTTTTCAAATTTGGGATTTTATAGGATAGTCCAAAATAAAAATCTGAATTTCTAATATTGAGACAAAATCTGATATCAATCTGATATTCCAATATAAGTCTGATACTATGAGTAATAGAACATATACCCTTTTTTTTACTATCTCTGCTAATAATAAAAGTTTTATATACAGTATTTGCAACATACTATATAGGCATAATAAAGTCATTAAAAATGATAACCAAAATGTATTATTTGATAATTAACAAAAATGGTCTTATATAAGAACTTTTTATCTATTTAATATATTTAACTATGTTCAGCAGCTTCGATACCTGATTTTAATACTACAATATTATCTGGATCATGTTGACCTGTACAAGTCAACAACTCGTGGTCATGGATCAAATTTTGCTAAAATTGCTTAATTGCTGATCCAGATAAAATTGGTACAAATTATGCATAATTATATATAAAATCTTAGGGATAAGTATATTAGCAATTTATAATATACATACAAATCTGCAAAGGCTGGTACTTAAAGATTACAAAAATGACAAAACTCTCTGTTACATTAATAGAAAATGGAATATTAGACGAAAATCTTCACTATGGTGCATATTCACATTACTGGTAGCGACTTTCTAATATAAGCAAAAAAAAATATACTTCCCCATTCGAATTGGCCAAAAAACTAAAATAATTTTAAAAGAATGTGAAATTTTATGACAGTTGTTATTAACTACTCCAAACATTCTTTTTTGCCTAGGTTTTATTATTAAAGTGGTTCCTTTTCCAGTATAGACCGGATCTGATAGCAGCAATTTCCACAGTATATAAGGGCACTACCAGGAATCAGCTAATTTGATTTTGGCCAAAATTTTGACCCCCCTATTTTAGTCAGGTCTTCGTATTAAATTTCTAGTTTTTCAGACCCCCCCTTAGGAAATTAGCTGATTTCTGGCCCTTTCCTAAAGAGATCTTTGATAATCAAACACATTATTCCAGATTTTTAGTACTTGGATAGACAAATGAATCAATAATTGAACAACTATCACTAGATATATCATTTGTTCCTATATCTTTTTCACTTGGCGAATACAAAATTTTTGTCTTTGCGTTGGATCTTCTTCAAACCCTAAGTGAAATTATAGTGGACCGAGATACAAGTTTTTCTTGTACATAATATAAATAAAATAAGCTTTCTATATGTTTCAACAATAGAGCATAGTTTTTGTATACTCAAAGTTTATAAGGAAAATAAAATTAAAAGCCGTATTGAGGGTTCATCACCAAATAAAGTGTGACAAAAACTGAATATTCGAAAATACACAGGCATTTAACTTTTTGGACTTGACAATTCTGATGTGTAATCATTAATTTGTCAGCATTATGTCTCTACTTGCTTACCAAAGAATTGGTTTGATTATGTTCTTATGAAATCTCTTTTTGACTATTATTTAAAGCGAAGAATACTTGCAAATATAAATTGGTATAGCTCTTGTTTCTAAATTGGTATGAAAGTTAAATTAACATTGTTGAGTTTTATTTAAGTCTTGAAGTTATTTATCTGCTAAATTACCAATTTAGTGATTGTGAAATAGGTGCTTGGCATGCAATACTTTGAGTGAGTGGTTGCCATAATATTACTCCGGAAGAATCAAAGGTAACATTTGAAACTCTTAAATAAAACAAAAGCTAAATTAAAAATTTTTTTTTTATAATGTAGTATCAACTCTGGATGAAAAATGAGTATCACAAAAATGATCAGACTACATTTCAACAATTATATAGTTTAGAATTTTTAAACAGCACAACAAGTTATATCTCCAATAAAACTCATATTTTTTGGCAATGTTTTAATCAAGTACTAGCAGATAACAAAAAAACAAGGGATAGAAAAAGGCAAATTCTATCTATAATTTCCAATAATTTTAGTTGTTCAGAACTAAAAACGAATTTGGGTGTAAGCGTTAATTTATAATTATTTATATCAAAAAGTTTTATAAATTTTAAATAATAATTTTACAGTTTTAAACTAATATTAATAGATTGAACACTATACAATTTCAGAGTTGTGAAACATGCAAAAATAAATGGATATAGTGCTCCAACTTTAATAAAGCCAGTTATTCATTACACAAAATTAACAACGGAGCAATTGAATCAATTTGAATTGTTTTTTACAACCAAAGAAAATGTTAATATATCATCATATAAAACAGATGAATTAATGGACTTACCTATATTATACCTTTAGGATCACAAAAAAGCTTTATAGAATAAATTTCACAAGAAATATCCCAATAGCATGCAATGTACAACCTTTATAGCTTAATTAAAAGGTAGGAGGTTTGTGTACAAAGAAAATCTTAGAGGTCTTTGCACTACTTGTAATAAGTTAGGTTATGACATTTTTGAAGAACTCAAGTTATTCATTAATACTAGAGTTAAAAATATTGATCGAACTTAAGATATAATTTATGTTTTGATTTTTTTTTCTTATAGAGTACTTACATTTAATTTTATATAAAAAAAGAAGCGGCTATTTCCACCATGGAGATTTACTGTTACCAGAAATCTCCATAGTGGAAATAGGTATTGTCTAAAATAATAGAAAATATGCATAGAACAGTACAATTTTAATAGCGATATCTGTATAAAAATTTTGCCACCAATCTTAAAGTATCATCAACAGGTATTGCTCTATATTTGTTATACATTAGCCATTGCCTCCAATATGCTTTTAGTAATTGCTATTTAGATCATCCCGAAATTTGCAAAAATTGCAATAGCTTGTTTATCTTTTTTGATGACCTAAAGGCAAATGTGGATAATGAGTTTCATGAATCTTTGATTGGGTATCAAAATCAATTAATTTATTTTATGGCTCATCATGCATGAAAGAGTATCTTAATGCACAATTAAATGTTGAACTTGCTCAACTTGACATGGGTGGAGCTTAGTTTATTGTGGATTATAAAATGAGGATTCTTCCACAGGGTGTATGAGAAACAAAGTCCAAGTTCTTGAGAAGCGCAGACGGACTCTTCATTTTGTGCTTTTATACACCAAAAATACAGAAACTAATAAACTTGGTATTCAAGTATTTGATCATTGGAGCAGTGATACCAAGCAAGATGCTTGGTTCACTACATTCTTACTTCATGCTGTACTCGAAACTCTAGATTGGATGCCAAAATGGATTACTATCGTTTCAGGAAATGGTCCCCATTACCATAATACTGAGCTGATGATAATATTGAGAAAATGGAAAGAATGGGATAGTTTTTCTGTAAGAAAATGGTTATTCCTCGAGGCTGGTGAAGCTAAAACAATAATAAATTCTCATCATGCACAAGTTCATAATAATAATAATAATAGTAGTAGAACAGGATGAAACCTGAATTACCAGTTAGTAAAATTCGCTATGTAGTGTAAAATCTGAGTTTGAGTTAGGGTTAGTGTGAAATTTGAGTTTAGCTATATTTTTATTATACCAAAGCGAATTTCAACCCTCATATGATCTACATAGCAGATTTCACTCTACATAGCAACTTTTGCTAGCTGGTGACTCAGGTTTCACCCTGTTGTATAATAATTGAAATAATAAAATAGAAAAAAAAATTGAAGGTATAAAGTCTATATTATTTTTCTAATTACTATTTCTTCACAATTTCGTTGATATAAAGATCTGTTTGTATTTTATCCAATAACTTTAATTTAATTTATCTTTTTAAGTTCAAAAAAATATGAGTAGCTCTAACTTAATTTATTCTTTAGAGTTGAGAAAATAAAATATAACTACAAAAAAGATAACAAAATCAAAACACTTTTTATTTACTAAAAAAACAAATATACTCTAAAAACAAAGGTATAAAAAAGTATATGAATTAGATAATAGTTTATAAATAAATTATAAAATTTAAAAAATCTAAAACAAAACAAAATACAATAAAAATAATTAATGATGAAAATTAATAGTAAAAATTAATAAGTATTATTTTATGGAAACATGTTGTCATAGTGATCTCATAATTAGCCAATCGAATTCAATCACATGCATCACATGCTCATATTGAGCACATGATGCATGTGATCAAATTCGATTGGTTGATTATATTCATTTAAAATTATTAAAAAAAATTATTAGTAAAATTTATTAAAAAAAAGATGTAAAGCTAGGTTTAAGATATAAAAATAAACCTGGTTCCAAGCTATAATTTATTAATTTATTTTTATCAATTTATTTTTTTAATTTATTTTTATTAATTATTGTTATTTTTTTTAGAACTAAAAAAATGAAACAGAAAATGAGACAAAAGTGGTAGACAAAAACAAGAAGAAAACGAAATGGGAATAGAAAGAAAATAGAACAAAAACGAGGACAAAAACAGACTAAAGACTTGACCAAGAACAAAGAAAAATCCATCAAAAAATAACTAAAAAACCTAATAAAAACAGCAAACCTATCTACCAAAAAACAACAAATTTACTAAAAAACCCACAAAAAACTGATAAAGAAGTTACCAAAAGAACCTACAGAAAAATAACAAAAACTCTAAATAAACCCACCAAAAATAACAACAAACTTATAAAAAAACCCTACTAAAAACCAATAAAACTCACCAAATAATGATAAAGAACTTTCTTTTGAGAAGAACTTATTAAAAACCCTACAAAAAACAATAAACCTATTGAATTAATCACTAAATACAACTAGAAATATATACTAAAAAAATAATCTACTAAATTACTAAAATCTACTAATCTATACACGATTTTATACTTCTACTATGGCTCTAATAACTACTTCAACAACAACTTCAAAGAAACCAAAAAACAATCTACTAAATCACCAAAATACACTTGACTTCCAACAATTACTGAAATCCACTATGACTTCATACTCCTACTATGGTTCCAATGACCACTAAAATCTACTATGACTTTATGCCCCTACTATGGCTTTAATGACAATTCCAGTAACATTTCAAAAAAAAATTAAATATTAATAATAAATAAAAAAAAATAAAAATAAAAAATTATTTATATAATCAGCAATCTGTAAAATGATTGGCCAATCATATAGGTCGCCATAGTGACATATCACTATTAACATTTTGCCAAAATTAATAATAAAAATAATAAAAAAATTATTAATAAGAATAAAATTTATAATAAAAAAAGTTTTATATATATATATTTTTTTTTTAAATATTAGAGAAAACCCTGATATAGCTCCTGCCCAAATTTTTATTAATACTTAAGTGGAAGATCGCAGATAAAGGGTATAAAATGATCGACATTTTATAATAAATCACGGCGGAATTTAATAGTAAATTTCTATAATGTGCGAATGGGGCTTGCTTACATATAAAAGTAATTTTTTTATTAAGTAACTCTTTCTTATTGCTTAATTGAAAGTTGTAGAGCAAATTCTTGTGATTCTAATGGCAGTAAAATCAGCAAAAATCGGTTTGATAGATCATAAGATACGAGTATTTTTCAATTGTTTACTATAGAGTTTTTTCTTATGAATTGAAGCACATGACGTTCCACTTACTATATAAGGTAATAGTCACATGCCCGCCGATTTTTACTATGAAATTTGTTCCCTTTAACTGCGGACTACTAATTAAATAGATTAATATATGATGATACTGTAAATACATATATATTCTATAAAAGCATTGAAACTAGAACTTTAAATTGTACAACCATTTATCCATATCTAAAATCCACTAGAGCCTTTTATATTCTCATTTATATAGCTAACCTGAATTTGTACGTCCTTCTCCAACTAACAATTGGTATTCATATGTCTGCCACTTTAACTACACTATCTAATATTATTACTTCTAATTTGGTGTGTGTTGTCAGGTAGATGCTTTATGCTTTTAAATTGGTATACCTAAGATTTTTCTACTGGCATACTTCTCAGAGTTCATATTTTAAGTCATGCAGCTGCCTCTACCACATTGGGCAAGTATCTCAAGTCTGCATGCTGCTACAACTAGCTGTTTTTTGCAACTTTGGACCCAGAATTAATGTTCTGAATTCAGAAATATATATATAACTGTACTTCTCTTTATACAGAGTTGGTACATTTATCTATTGGAGTAAATAGAGAAAAATTCTATTAGTATTACTTTATTGTTTCATTAAAAATAATTTGCAAATAAAGCCAATTAAAGCCAACTGGCTTATAATATAGTATTTGTTAATAACTTATATCTAATTCCATTGGCTTCATTGGCTCTATTGGTTCCATTGGTTCTATTAGCTCTATTGGTTTACAATTTTTTAATGAAGTATATCTATTGCCAACTTTGCCTCTATGATAACAAGATATCTGGATATGTTTTGCAAATGCTTTTAGTACCAGATATGGTTGGATAGCATTATAAGACTCAGAGAGAACTCTGTTATATATTGTATGCATTTATACTAACTAAATCTGTATTGGTGGTTCCAAATCATCTAATGTCTAAAGACTTCTATATAGTGTACCTAGAGCTCTGTTGGGCTTTGACATATACATGCCTCTGTGCTTCTATTTCTTATTGGCCAGTAGGTTCTGTTTGCTCTTACAAGGTTTATTCCGATTCTAGTACTCCTATTTTTTTCTTTTTAACTTTTATACCAATCTCTCACAAACTATTAAACCAGTTAGCCAGATAGGTTGGTATATCTAGGCTTTAAGCGCTATAGTGGTTTCTTTCTTTGGCTCCTACTTTTGTAGCATAGGCCCTTTTCCTCTAGTGCAATAATCCTGGTAGCCAGGTTGGTGCTTCTTCTTGCTATAGGGTTTTTTTGTTCAGTTCTTCAATCATCAGTTCAAAATTTCAGTCTTTTGTAGTACCATTAAAGAAACTTTATTACCTCCTTGCTTAGAACTTGTCAAATAAGTTTCAATTGTTCCAGTCCCCTAGATTTGTCTGTATAAACTTACACAACTGTACTAAATGCTTCTATTCAAAATAGTAATACCAAGGTTACAGGTAATATATCTGACCAATCGATAAACAAATGTTACTGTAATACAGGCCTATTTCCCAATTTGTCACTAGTAGGATTTGAACTCTAAACCTATCACTTGGGGGTAACAACCAAACAACTACTCTATATCACCACACCCTATGTATGATTTTTTTTTAACTTAAAACAGTAGTCTTGCTTGACCGATAGGCCACATTTATTAAATTGAATAGTTTATATTATATAAACAAGAATACAACTAGCCACACATGCACTTTTAGTACCTAATTTAAGTAATCTGTCTAAAGGTTCTACACTAGCTACTATACCTGCAATCCAACTATGGGTGTTGTTATTTAAAACCTTCTGATTTATATAGCTACTCCACTAATTATGTTTCTTACTGGCCTTAGGGCTACTTTACTTACAAGTAATCCTGTGCCTGTTGAGCAACCACATCCCATTTTGTCATTGCTCTGAACTTTTAGTAACTAACACATTTGTATTATACTGACACTTGCAGTCCAGTACTACTCTAAACCACTAGATACATCTTTTGTTCTTGTAAGGTTCATTTTAATCCTGGTACCGACCTTATTTATAGTAGTACTGTCAAAAATCATAATCTGGGGTTGAGTCAATAGGAATCAAGCAAATCGAAAATTTTTCAAAATTGAGATTTTTTAATAAAATAATAGAAAATTATATAACGATCATTTTTCAATTATTAATGAAGGCTTGTTAGCATAATACCATTTTAAGATATTGTAGTTTACGAAGTATAGTTACACAAAACTTGTAGATCGGATACTATTCCAGAAATGTAAATTGACCTATACCGGATGTGCTAATTAAATTAATGTATTATATAAATTATTATAAAACCTGGTACCACAGGATTATAGTGACCGTATGACAAACCCATGACGTTCATTCAAAGTCTAAATTAAGGCCCAAACTGTGCTTTTTTTTAAGCAGGTTTTAAAATAAAAAAATTCTTTAGGCGAACTATAATGCTGTAATGATAAGGCATAGGTTCGTTATTATGTAAAAAGAACACTGACTAGAGAACAAGCAAACTGAGAGTAAGGGCCCATAGAAGTTTATATCAGCTCTGTTAATATAATGTTATAAAGTACATGGGCAAGAAAAAAAAGCATGTCAGAATTCATATGATCAAATCTGCCAAGTGGAAGTTAAGACGTACCTGTAGCCAACAAAACATTTTATTGCTATAATAGGAATTACAGTACTTAGAGGGACAAACAGGAAACATAAAAAAAAAAAGATAACGAGAGCCGTCAAAATTTGAATTAAAGTTGAACAATATAAGCACAAAATACTTATCATCATATTTAAAAAGTTAGATCCTAATGTATGGGCCATAGATCTGGCAGTTATTCTGCATTATGTCTGGGGTTGTAAGCTTTTTAAAGAGATTGATTAGACGTGGAATGATGACAAAGTGATAGTGTGTAGCATGAATGATGCGATGTGGGCAGAACCTTATGAAACAATGCTAGTAATAAAAAAGTGTTAGAATGTACTAAAAGCACAAATAATTTGATTGATAATAATAACATTTAAGCAAATATAAATGGAGAGGTAGAGCGTTCAAAAAGAATAACATAAAAGCATACAAGTATACTTTATCAAAGAATCAGGTTTGTAAGCAAGTTCTATTTATAATTTCGCTTTATAAAATGAAATACTATATCAGATTTTGGCATACTTAGAATAATGCGTAGATGACTAAGATAATGTATAGACGCCTGTTATTTTACGGTTTTGTGGTATATAAATGTTTCAATAATTTAATTTGTTTCTTTATCATCGCATTGATGTCTAAAATTAAGAATCCTTTGTTTGATAGTATCTTTGCAGAAACGCATAGCAAATTAGAAACTCTAAACTATGAATTAAATAAGCTTTATGAAGTTTACCAAACAAGTAGTTTAAAAGATGATAGCAACAGTGATAGTGACAGTAATAGCAATAATGACAATAATAATTTTAATGATGATAATGATAAAATGATGAAACCAGAAGAAGACCAAGAAGGCGTGAATGATGTTTTTACTACGAGACAAGTAGAGGAATTTAAAAAAATTTATGCATTTAAACCTGTACAAGCTTCTCTTAAAAGAGAAAGTAAGTCTTCTGCAAGATTGGAAAAACAAGACGACGATGCATATTTAAAACAATTAAAAGAAAAACAATGTTGTCAAAAGCATTGTGTTACTAAAATTAATGAACAAGTCGCTTTTAATAGATATCGAGAAGTTAAAGCATTGTCTCAGGAAGAGAGCAATTTTTGCTTTTTAGGGATGATAGACACTAGCGCTAGATTTGGAATGTTGAATAGTGGTGTATCGAAGGCCTATTTAACAACCAATTACAATTTCAGTGGAATATCAGTTTGCCAAAATGCTTGGCTTATGATATATGGCATTGGACGGGCTAGATGGGAGTCATTACGTGCACATTACCAACAACATGGATTAGCTCCAAAAATTCATAAATTGAGTGGACGTGTTAGTAATTCAGCAATTTCATTTGACACAGTTTTACATGTATTAAAGTTTATTAGAAATTTTTCTAACCAACACGGCCTGCCATCTCTAGGTAAAATAAACAAGAGTATTATTTTATTATTATAATCTATTATATTAATTATTTAAATTAATTATAGGGCGAAGCTTTAGAGATAACACTAGAGAAATAATATATTTACCTGCATGTGAGAGTAAACATTTATTATTTAGAACTTACAATAATATTGAAAATAATGATCATAAAATTAGCCTTTCAAGTTTCCTATGTATTTGGAAATCATATTTTCCAGGAATTAAATTCTTAACCATATGTAGTGATTTATGTACTTTATGCAAAAATATGCGGTTTGGAGCAAAGTATTGGCACAAAGATGAGGTTGAACAGAAAATACAAGAATAGAATGAACATTACAGATGGGCGCAACTAGAGCGAGAATATTATCGGTTTTATTTTTTTTAATTTGTACTTTTTTGTATTTTTACTTAGAAAATTAATACTAATTTTATAATTTTATAATTTTTAGAACTTGTATAATGAAATCAAAATCTGCTTTAAAAGACTTACCCAATGCTTCACGCCCTGGTGTGCCAAATTCGCTTGAATTCAAAAATCATATCTCCTGGGACTTCGCTGAGAGCGTTCAAATCCCTTATTCTACTCAACAAGAGGGCACAGTTTATTTCAAATCTCCTTTTAAAGTACAAGTATTTGGCGTCTGTGAAGACAGTACTCCCCGACAGGTAATTATAAAAATTAAAAATAAATATTGTATCCTTGTATGCAAAATTATAATAGCCTACAATTCTAATATCTACGATACTGGCAAAATGGAGCTAAATATCTGTGGGAAAATATTATCTTGGATGGTGTTATAAAAATGAAATAGGTACCATTAATGATGAATTCTGTTGGGCATAAACAATATAATTTTAGATGGCGTTATAAAAATGGAATAAGCATTGTTAAGAACAAAAAGAAGGCAATTAAGGTTAAAAGTACGAGTTGGATTTGTTAAAAGTGAGGTATAACTTTTTTTAAAGCATATTAATTTATATTGTTTATCATAAGGAATGTTTGAAAATTTTTTTTATAAAAATGTTAGGCACTATTAAGAATGAAAAGAAAGTATTTAAAGTGTATTTAAAATCTGCTGAAGGCGGTAATTCTGTTGGACAATGTAGTCTCAGATGGTATTATGAATCTGAGATAGTATTATTAATAAGAATAAAGAAAAATGTTTGAACGGATTAAAATCCTCAAAATGTATATAAATTGTATGCCGAGTTTGTTTAAAGTAAGTCAATTTTTTTAACTATTATATTTTATAAAAAATTATTTTATAAACTACCATATTTTATTGAAAATAAGCACCCCCTTCGAAATAAATAATTTTTTTATAATTTATTATTTTATATTTAATATAATAATTATAATAATATAAAACTTTATTGGTTGCAGTTTTTAAATTTCTCTTGATTTGATCCAACATCCAACTATAGGGGCATCAAGTGACCATATGTAAATAATCTGAATCTCAAATCTCAAAAACTTGATTTCAAAGCTATATTTGAATGCATGCACATTTGTAATAACTTCTTCCTTTTATCAACATTTGTCCCTAATAATTATAGTTACGTTAGTGGTTATGTCATAATATTCTAAACTCGTGACTCATCGAATTACTTATCTTTAACCCCTTGTCCATGTGATTGTTGATGCCAATGTGTCACTACTTAAGCTTTGGAATGGTATTTAAAATCTGCTAAAAGCGGTAATTCTGTTGAACAATGATATTGTATATAAAAATGGAATACGTGTTATTAAAAATGAAAAGAAGGCATTTGAGTGGATTTGAAAATCCTCGAATATAGGCCAGGTTTGTTAAAGTGAATTATAATTTTTTTAAGTTGTATTAGGATTTATATTATTAGGTATTTTAAAATCTTTAATATGATAATCAAAATTTTAATTATTAGACTCTTGTATTTGGTATTGAACTATTAGAGTTTTAGAATTATAAAAATTTTGTAACTATATTGAAGGAATTGATATTTTTATATTTTTGTTGGATCTTGTCGCACTTTCTGTGATTATGTAACTGATAAGTAATTTTTTGATATCAATAATATAATATTTAACTAGAATGATCTGGATTTGCACCAAAGCAAATTTTGTTCGTAAATACCAAGATTTAAGAAAAACCCGCAGGATGTAATAGGATTTATCAATGTGAAAAATGGTTTATATTAATTAATACTGTATTATTATATTTGTAGATCAACTATTTGATTCCAGAAAATGAAAATGTAGGAAAAGGGGCCGACGTAGTGATCTCACTAGTTCACCATTATTTTATGAATTATAGTATTGGAGAAAAGCAAGTTATAATACATGCCGATAATTGTGTCGGTCAAAATAAGAACAATGCCATGATTCAGTATCTTATGTGGCAAATAGTAAATGGATTGCATGAAAAATTTACCTATTGTTTTATGGTTGCCAGTCACATGAAATTCAGCCCCGACAGATTTTTTGGTCTCTTCAAACTAAAATTTCGAAAATCTGAGGTAGACGATTTGGATAATCTAGTAAAAGTGGTTCGGCAATCCACTTTTGATGAATACAATCAGGCTGAAACTGTTTATGATGTAAACGGAAATAGACAAATTTTTTTTTATAAGTGGACCGAATTTTTAGCACAATTCTTTATCAAAGTACCATCAATTCTTAAACAACATCATTTCATAATTTCTAAAGAGAATATCGGAAAATTAGAGATTCAAAAGTCTTGCAATGGTATTTCAAAAGAAATTAATATTGCACGGGTTGATTTAATTTCTAATATGAAAAATGTATTTCCAGAAATAATTCCAGCATACAATATTAGTTTAGAGCGACAATGGTACTTGTACGAGGAAATACGGCAGCACATTCAAGACCCGTCAAAGCGTGATAAATATAGTTCGAAACCAAACCCATCTAAGCCAAAAAAAGCTAAAACTTCCTTACAATCTACTAGTAATTAAATTTGATAATCAAATTTGATAATTCAATCTTTTTATTATATAATTTTAAATATTACATTTTAAATATCATATTTTGTTTTATTTCAAATTTTAATAACCATAACGTAAATAAAACTACTGGTTATATAAATAAATGAGCGAAAAAGTAATATATCAGTATTAGAAATTTTACATCTGAGAAAACAGAATATAACTAGTGAACAATGCACTTTCAATAAAGAGCTAACCGCTTCTAAATTGTAGTAGTAGTGTTGTTATAAATTCCTTATTTAATTATTAAATTTTTCGTCATTATTATCCCTGTGGCCATCGTAGACTTGTTATCTTGAATTAGTAAACCTAATATTAATTGTCGCGGATGATCGTGAAATCGGATGATGGTGAAATTTGGGGTCTCAATTTGAAAATATAAACCCTACCAAAATCCACCTATACTCTCTTATTAATAACCCTAACCCTAAATCCTAATTCAACCATAAAAAAAAATTTAACAAAAAAGGTCCTAAAAATTTTTAAAAATCGTATATAAAATAGATTCAAATTTCACCATCATCCAATTTCATGATCATCCGTGACATTAATTAATATCATAGGCTCATATAGTCATGCGACATCGCGAATTAAGCTCGAATATCAAGTTTAAGCTCCCTGCAATATACTTGAAAACTAAAGAGAATTAATATATGCAAACTATAGAAGAATTAAAAAATAGAAGTTCAAATACTTATCTCAATTTATCATCAGTTGTGACAAGACCCAAGACCCTAATACAATCTCGTAGCCTATCGTTTTTAGGATTTGAGTCTTGTTAGTTCTATTGTTACAATGTATACTTGTCAAGTTCACATATTATTTTAATGCATAATCGATTCAGGTTTTTGTTTCATATAAAAATTAGTATCTGGCGAAATAGTAGTTCTTGCATTTTCACGTTGAGTCAACAGAAATCAAGCAAATCTATTAGATAAATTTGCTTGATTTCTACTGACTCAAGTCTGTGTAACACGCTTACTGACTCAATTTTGTGTAACAACGCTGAGTCAACAGAAATCAAGCAAATCTATTAGATAAATTTGCTTGATTTCTGTTGACTCAATTTGTGATTTTCGATCTTCCGAAATAACTTATCGGATCATGATTGGATCGGATCGGGTCGGATATTTTTTACTAAATGTGATACAAAAACGTGATTTTCTCAAAATTAGGGATCTACCGATTTGCTGGATTTCTGTTGACTCACCCCCATCTATCTCCTTACTCGGGACCTTCCAAAACGAATTTCTGTTTTTTTGGATTTTTTAGTGTAAAAACACTATTGCGCTCAAGAGCTTCTATTCAAGATGGGAAACCAAGGTTATAGGTTTCTTACCCAACTGATATTGAGCTACAGTTATCACAATACAGGCCTAATTTTCGTTATCGTTGCCAGTGGAATTTGAACTTTCAAACTGTCGCTTATGTTGTAATAGATTCTAAGTGACGATTTACTTGATAATAAAATGAAGGTTATAAAAATATACTAATGCTAAAGACAAAATTGCCCGATAATTTAATCCGAAATCATTTTACCTATCATAACCTAATATGGTCAAAAACGATGTTAATTTTTTTTTATTTTAGAGTGGGTCAAGAAAAATGGGTCAGGTGGGTCAAGAACAATGTTTTTTGCCGCAAATAAACTTCCAAAAAAAAAAAAAAAAAAAAAAAAAAAAAAAAAAAAAAAAAAAAAAAAAAAAAAAAAAAAAAAAAAAAAACCAGTCAAACAATTTTAATATAAATAAAAAAATTAATAACGATAACAATAAAATGATTATATCTATTATCTGTAATATATTAACAAATTGGTTTCTGGAGGTTGACTCCTATAGTGTATCAATATTAGAATGTGTCGTAACTAGAGATGTTCATGCCGCGAGATAAACCTAGCATACACTTCACATATCGTATATCGTGTGCGACATGTGATAGAACTTAGTTTATTAATTATTTATTTCGCGCGAATGCATCTTTAGTCGTAACTAATTAATTATCTCTCTATACGCAATAAAATTACAATATGAAAAATGCAAATACAAAAGTAATACAAAAAGTCAGACAAAAAAAAAGACAGTAGACAATATTTAATTATTAGTATTAAAATTACATATGATATTAACTTTATAATAACCTCTTTTCAACAAAGACTTTAATTACGCATGGTAATATAAACTATATATGTTAATAAAAAAAAAAAAGTGTCTTACACCTTTCACTAAATTTTATAAAAAAAAACCTTCAAAAATAAATCAAATTTACTAAACATTTTTATCATATAGCAAAAAACTGATCTGGTACTTCGATTTGTTTTCTTGTTGGAATCAATTCGGACATCCACTGTTTCCATTCTCTCCAGAGGGATGTATTCGAAAATATACAAAACAAATCAACACCAATAAAACTTGGAGACATTTCCGCGGCAATTATT
This sequence comes from Gigaspora rosea, assembly GCA_003550325.1. Taxonomy (NCBI): domain Eukaryota; kingdom Fungi; phylum Glomeromycota; class Glomeromycetes; order Diversisporales; family Gigasporaceae; genus Gigaspora; species Gigaspora rosea. The sequence continues at coordinate 40,271 of QKWP01002507.1, read as the reverse complement.
AACCAGAAAGGTGGCATGTATTTTGATGCAATTTCAGAACATACATCTTGACCTTTGCCTTGTTGAATACACTGTAACCATTCAAAGAGAAACTCTTTGCTAGTTGGACCATTTGATATGTTACCTAATTGAAAGAAATAAAAGATCCAATAAAATATCACGGTCAAGACTAGCAATAAAGCTAATAAAAGTGCGCGCCATTGAATTTTTATAACTTGAAGTACGTGTCGTTTATGAGCTGTGAATTCATTAGTGATTTCACTTTCTATAGAATTCCTCTTCTCTTCCTCTCTAGAAATCTTTTTAAAAAAAAAACGAACCAAATAAAGGATTAAAAATAGATAACGCGCGTGATGTATAATAAAAAAAAATATATATAAGAATGATAATAATACCTTTGCAATGTGGAAAAATGTAGCCATATGTACAAAAAAACTAGGAAGCACGATTGCAGCCAACGGGTAAAAGAATATAAAATTGGCTTTTGATTGTTGAACTAAGCATAAAGTTGCAAATTGATACATAATTGATTTTGTAACTAATGCGATTATTGTAAGAATTATAGGAATTCCCCATCCGGCCAGGTGAAGATATACATATTCTCTTCCAATTATATTGGAATTCCAAACAGTATGGAGATGAAGATTTACAATTATTATTCCTATCCAAACCGCTGTTGCATAAGATGCGAAAACTAGCCAGGCACCTGATAAGTAAATATATATACACGCATTAGTAGTAGTAATAATAATAATAATAATAATAATAATTCTACTGTAAATAATACCTTGAAAACCACATAACGCATTATTTTCCTGAGTACTAGGTTCCACAGCATTCGTACATTGGACCATTCGTGGGTTCCCAAGAGAGAAAAATACATTTGACGAATATAGGAAAATTGATAATGATGCAAATAATATTAGACTACTTGGATGGGATTTTTTTCCGGGTAACACCAAGTAAGATATAAATATTATAAACGAGGTAATAGCAGATATGGCTCTAACGATCTGTGTTGCAAGAAAACCTTTTTCCAAATATCCAGAAGGGTATAAGAGATATGATTGAGGGCAAGGAAGACAACACCCGTTTAAACAATATTGGCTATTTAATGTTTTTGATTTATCAATAGTGTACATAATATCTTCTATTAACGGTGCGAAACATGTGGAAGATGGAGATAGTCTTTGTTCCGAGTTGCATTGATCAGATTGGATAGTTAAAGATGTTGTGGAAATGTTGATGATTTTTTCCGAACAGCTTTCATTCTTTGGGAATAGTGGTGATTGAATTATATAGTTTAGGACTATTGGATCAGACGAAGAGGCACATGAACTTATAACATTTGTACATGTTGATTGACATAATGGTTGTAATGAAGCTTTGTTTTCTTTGTCTTCTTGGCCTATAAAAAAAAAAAAAAAAGGAAAAATAATAATAATAAAATAAATAATTTATTTATTAAAATAAATGATTTATAAACTTGAAATTTATTACTAGAATTCCACCTTTTATACATTTTGGGTATGTCAAAGCGCAAGCATAACTCGAAAATGCGTCAATACATTGTTGAGTCTGATCATTTGGTTTCAATATAGAAAGACCTTGAGCTACTTTAAGATATTTTAATGAATCATCCGTATTCGATCCATCAAAATATATATAATCTGATGGTGATATATAATTCTTGCAAAATAATATATTACTATATATATTAGATATATATTCACAGATTTAAGGAAATGTAATTATTGAAATTTTGGTGATAATGCTTACAGAACAAACAGATGTCTTATTTTTATAATTTAAATAACATTGGCCAGTTCCTCTGGTTTCTTGAGCAAGACTTGATCCTATCAAGATTAAAGCTAAAAAGCAGTATCTTAAAAATATCATGTTAACTGAATATTATTAGGTTTTCCTATTCATGACAATTTATTTCTTGATTTGTTCTTTCACGAATTATATAGATTGCTTATAAAGTACATAAAGAAGACAAAATAAGTAAATAATTATCACAAATAAAATTTTAAAAAGACCTTTAGAATTGACGCCTACATACTTGTATTTTTTCTTTTCTGTGCGTCGACTAATTGACGACTGAGAGCTTTTGAGGTTTTTTTCTTTTTTCTTTGAATAAAATAACGTTTAGAAATGAGCTCTAATTTTTTTTTTTTTTTTAAAAAAAAAAGAACATATGATTTCCACGGCGGCTGATCTACATCCGTTAATAATAGTAGCATGAAAGTCAAGTGTTTCGTAAGTAATTTCTAAAATTGATAGACTGTAGATTGTAACGGTACATTCTATCATTTGATTCTAACAAAATTCTATATACTTATATTAATTGTTTTGGTTTGTATCAGAATACTTATATTAAATTTATAATAAAGCAGTCTAACTCAAAAAATTTAATTTTTTTTAATTTAATATGTATATTCACTATAATTTTTAATTCATAGAAATTTCTTACGTTATGGTTAAGAATTTTTATATATGATTTTTGTATAAAAAAAAAAATAAACATTGCTCGTGGAAACTTGATGCACAGTCAACCCAACCCATAAGCCAATTATAGAATGTGCATTTGTAGTGTGTGATTTTTTTAACTATATATAAATGCTATATAAATTACATTAGACGGATTGAATTATGAATTGTGTACTTAGAGAAGGAAAATGCATTTGTAAAGATGCACATATCGGTATGGAGGATTGGCGAATACGGAGATCCGTGATCCGCTTAATTAAAAATGATATCCTATTCTGGATATCCGCTCGCTAAAGTAAATCTTTTATAAATTTGGATAATAATGGTACATCATCGGGAGATAGTGAATGTCCATAAAAAATAATAACAAAAAACATAATAAATAGCGTGAACCTAGAGACTCGATATTGGTAATTAAGTTAAATAGCAATGGCCAAGAAAAAATTTTAATTTTTTGATATAAAAATTGCATTTCCAATAGTTTTAATTGGTACTCCAAGTTGATTCAGACACTCATTTTACTCATTTTTTCTTTTGAATATCTCGACCCATTCCCAGACCCATTCCATATATAGTTTGTGTTACGGACGCGAAAAATTATACGCGAAAGTCTAACCCTTGAACTCTCGAACTCTGTTCTTATTAAATAATTAAGGTTGTTTACATATTAAGACTTTATTCTCAATTAGCCATTTCGTATGATTATCTTTTATACAACCGGTATTATTTTTATTTTTCTTCTAAATGTAGTACATACCAAAGATAAAGTATATAAATTGTAAATGAATTAGATTATAAATAGGTTGCCAAGATCTAAATAAATACAAGCGTTAAAATTATATCTGCTATACTATAGTTTTCACGAAATAATGTTCATGGGCTTTATTTTGAATAGTGGACCGAATTAAGCTTAATTTAGACTAAAATTCGAAATTACAACGATAGTATTAATATCATAGTATATATTTGGTTATTTATACAGTAACAAATATAAAATAGAATTTAAGATGATTATATTATATATAATTTAATATCTGATATTATTGTTATGGGAGTTTCTATTTTTCACCTGGGTTAAAGTCACATTTACTAAAATTTAGCCTCGGAACCAATAAAATTGCAAGATTTTCATAACGAACGATAAAAACAAAGAAATCGTAATTAGCGCAAAATTTTACTACAATAAAACTATCTCCGTTTCAAGGTAAAAAATGTGCATCAAGTATATATCAGATATATATATTATTATCAAAATCGTGTTTTTCATCAAATGTTCTTGATCCTTTTTAAAATTTGGTATTTTTTAAGCAAAGGTTTCTCAACGACTATGTAGTTAAACTTAATAAGTATTAATCTATTTTAATTCTACAGGTTTGTAGAATTGAAATAAAAAAGTTTCATCGAGTTTGACCTCAAAAAACTTTATTTAAAGTTTAAAAAAAACCCCCCACCAAAATCTTAAAATCTTAAGACCATAAATGAAAATTTCTCGATAACTACTGTGATGTGATGAAATATATTTTTTTATTTTAATTAAATAAAAAAATTTTTATCGAATTTGGATCGGTAGTTGTTGAGAAATATTGATTGAAAGTTAAAAAGCAATTTGCCGCAGCTCCTCTTTTACAGATACTAAAATTTTGAACGAAGATTACTCTGTCAAAATTTTTTATTTTGATTCTGTGATTATAGAATTAAAATAAAAAAAACTCTTTATCGAATTTGATCATAGTATCTGCCAAAGAAAAGTTGCCGATTTTTCTTTAATTTCAATCAATATTTTTCAAATGATTGTTCATTAAATTCTATAAAAATTTTTTTTATTTTAATTTTACAAATTTACACTAAATTTGTATAGGTAGTTATTGAGAAATCGTCATTTAAAGTTTTTTTTGAAAATTTTTTAAAAAAAGTGTTGCAATAAACTTTTTTTATTTAAATTTTGATTGAAAATTAAAGAAAAATCTAGCCGCACCTTTTCTTTTACAGATACTAAAATTTTGAACAAAGATTACTCGATACATACCTGATCAAATTCGATAAAAATTTTTCTATAATCACATAGAATCAAAATAAAAAATTGTACCGAATTTGATCAAGTATGTCGTTCAAAGTTTTGGCTAGATTTTTCTTTAATTTTCAATCAATATTTCTCAATGATTATTTATCCAAATTCTATAAAATATTTTTATTTTAATTTATATACTTGTATAATTAAAATTTTCATCGAATTTGGTTCAGTAGTTATCGAGAAATTTTCATTTAATTGATGATCCGCATGTGATCGATAGATAGTACATAGTAAATTGCGGCGCTATATTCATTAAGAAAAATAATTTTATTTGTAATCTTTATTTCCTTAAGAATTAAAAATGACAAATACTCATATAACTCCTGGCAAACTTGTAGCAACTGGTACTATAGTGCCAGAGCTTCACTATGGCCCCTACTTGCGTGATTGGTGGGTTTTTTTTAAAGAAAATCCAGAACAAATACCTTACCCAATTCCTATACGTTTGGAACTTGAAATCATGATTCACCTTAATAAAATACCTTTTATTATCCGTGTAGTTCGTCATATACATAGTCATTTGCAACCTGGTTATATATGTGAAGCAAATGGACAAAGTAGTGGTGTAGTTTCAAGTTCCTCTACAGCAATTACGTCAGTTTACCAAGCTATTTTCAATACTAAAGCAAAATTTGCGGGTCTATCATATTTAGGTTTAGAACAACCTGAAACATTTCAAAAATTATTAGAAAATGTTATTTTTTGTCCTTTTATTATAAAAATAGAAAATTTATCAATTTTCGTTGGTTCTCTTGGTAAAATTACACGTTCAAATCAATATACTGTTGGTCATAACTATGTAGCATCGTTGTTTTATAAGTACAAATCAAGGCAGTCAGTTTTTTTTCAAACTGTTAATAATGACAATTCATATTCAATTGTAATTTATCAGGATAGTCAAATCATCACTGAATATAAAGATAGCTCTCCAAATACTGTTTGGAATCAAATTGGAATTCTAAAATCCTTCTCGGGCGATACTTTATTTGCTATAAATCACCCAATAATTTTGCAAAAATTAGATCAAATGTATAAAGCCAAATTCTATAATCAAACATTATTACCAAATAAATGTACAGTTGCGGATTGGAACAATGAAATAATTATGGAGCATTTATTTGACCTACATTTAAGAAAAGCAGTTAGTAAGTCTGTTAAAGAATGGCATCAAATATTTCAGGGTTGGAAACAACAGCAAAGCAATATAATAGAATTATATACTCATCTCAGCAAAATATATGGTCCAAATCATGAATTTCGAGATCGTGAACTGAGGGCATGGCGTGCAATTTTTAATGCAACAGGATGTACAAATGTTACTCCCTATAATAAAGAAATTTCTAAAGTAATTATAAATCAAAAAAAAATTTCATACAATATGAATGATATCAAGAGAAAATATGACCGATTATATAAAATTTATATGATCAAAGTCCTATTTTCCTTTGGCATCATTTATATAATAGTTGCTTGTAAAGTAATAATCTCAAATTGATAGTTAGATAATATTAAAGGTATTATTTAGGCCATAGTACAGTCAATTCTTTCTATAACGAACTGTTGGTTCTGGCTGTTAAAGTTCGCGATATAAAATTACTGTTTTCTTAAGAAACCATAACTTTTTTTATACCGAACTATTATGAAATTCAAAAATTTTTAGTTCATTACATCCAGAATTCGTTATAGAAAGGTTTGGTATAAAGAGAGTTGACTATAATAGGTAAAAAAAAAAAAAAAAAAACTGATAAGTTATAAAATAAAGACCAAAAAACTTGTTAGTCAAATAGGTTATTACATGTAATAATCATAAAGACTCTATGATAATTACAAGTTTTTCTACCACTTTGCTATTCTACAGATTCAAATAACCTATTTGTTCCGAGTTTAAAAATTGACTTACTATTTCTTTAACCCTTCAATAAAAATAAATTGCCCTGTTTTTGCCATTCCATCAATTTTTGATTACATACCTTCATAAATAACTATTATTAATGTTGCATAAAATTCTAGCATTTAAAAAAAATCAAAAAATTAGTAAGCTAAAAAAATCAATCTATATAATATAGGTTGAATTTTGGACAAACGCACCTAACCCTGAAAATGATCGTGATACACTTAAAAACCTATATGTGAATGGGTTTTTAAATATATCTTCACAAACATCATCAATTGCTGAAACATTCTGGGACTGCTTTCGTAATAGTTATTATTCAAATTTTAGGGGAATAGATGGTAAAGTTCGTATACTATCAATAATCGCGGAAAAATTCACTTATCAAGAAATAATGGATAAATTAGAAGTAAGAAAATTTATATAATTATCAAATATACAAATATAATAATATTAAATTAAACATGACTTAGATATCTCCCAATACTATTAATGCGGCACGAAAATTTTCTCGTATCAATGGACCAGGGTGTATTGCATTAGAAAAACCTGTAATTACTCGTTCAAAAATGTTAGATGTTAAAGAAAAACAATTCGAATTATTTTTTAATGACAAAGACAATGTAAATATGAGTTCTTACAAAGTTGATGTAAAAACACAGTTACCAGTTCTCTATTTAAAAGATCAAAAAAGTACACTTTGGGAAAAGTTTTCTGCTATATATCCAGATGGAATGAAACGCACTTCTTTTATGGCTCGCTTGGAGGATAGTCGTTTTCAATATCGAGAAGACTTGGGTGGATTATGCGTAACATGTAATGACTATGGATACCAACCGTTTGAAACTTTAATTAACATAATTAGTGAAATCTTCAATAAAATCTCTCGGGTTAGTTAAATACAGTACTAGTCAAAATTAAAAAAATCTAACATATTGAATAGTATATTTCAACCACCATTGTATTCTCTCTTCAATCGGCTATTCAATGTGATAAATTTTTTTTGATTTTGTTAGTGATATAAAAAAATTTTTTTATGACTTTCAATATATATAACTTTTTGTAGGACCATTTGATTCATGAAATTGAATTATTGCGCCGTCATCTAAAACGCAATTATGAAAACGAATTAGTAGTAAATGAAAATGGTACAACTAATCATACAAATTGCATCAATCATTGTTTGTTGTTTGCTTTTGGTGAATGTAAATATCAGCATTTTTCACGGTGTCAGGAGTGTGATAGATTATTCAATGTATTTGAAAATCTTATGAATAAGCTTGATATTACTTACCATGCCAAACTTACAGAATGTCAAGAGCAATTAACATGTTATTTGGCACATCAAACCCGTAAAGCATATTTGAATGCTCAATTTAATTCGACATTGCGTGAGTTAGATAACCATGGGGCCATTATCGTAGTTGATTATAAAATGCGAATTTTGCCTGCAACAGCAAGAGAAACAAAAAGTCAGTTTTTTGGAAAGCGAGGATGGACACTCCACACAACTTTAGTGTTTCAAAAAGATGAAAATAATAATTTGGATACTCAGGCCTACGATCATTGGAGTTCCGATACCAAACAAGATGCTTGGTTCACGGCATCGTGTTTTGAAGCAGTATTTATGACAATGGACCCCAAACCACAATGGATCAAAATAATTTCAGATAATGGAGGGCACTATCATAACTCGGAGCTAATGATGATTATTAGTCATTGGTATAGCTGGTATAATATAGAAGTACGTGGGTGGATCTTCCTTGAGCCAGGAGAAGCAAAAACCACCGTTGACTCGCACCACGCAGCAGTAAGTGGATTTGATATTATATTTCGATTTATTTATGTTCTACTAATAAATTCGATGTTAATGATACTTGAGGTTGCACATGCAATCAAAAGATATATCAGAGTCGGATGTGACCTTACTGATGGAGCAGACATTGAAAAAGCACTTCAAAATTTGAGTGGAACATCAGTATCACATATAGAACCAAATCGCGGTAAAACAACAGAAGCATCAGAATTATCAGTGGACCAAGACAATATAGAAATAAATTCGGAACCCTCCAAGTAAACTTAAATACAAACTTTATACTTCTAACATCTTCATTTCCAATTAATATAATAGGGTTAGTCATTAATCAGAAGTCTGCATTAGCAAAAAAAAATTCAAGACCATACCTGGTATTTCAAGATGGTTTGAGTGGTCCTGGCCTGTAACAGGCCAATTCGCAGGATATGTTCGTGCTCGTTCTCTTCCTCATGTAGGTGCGTGGACTGAATTCCGGCCTGAACAGGTTGCTACATTTTATAACAAACCATCTCCTACATTTTCTGAGCCATCTAAACCAAAAACTACATGGATAATGCCGTTTCCCATAACAGCAAGTAAAGTATTGTTGAATATCAAAAAATAAAATAAAATAAAATAAAACAAAAGATAAATAAAATAAAATAAAATTTTTATTCTATTATACAGGCACGGATAACAAGAGAACATCAGGTAATGTGAACATCTAATTGACTACAATTGACTAGTCGACTCAACAAAGTACAATAAATATGGCTAGCCAATCTTAGGATGAGGATGTCAAATGAGTGCTGCAAAGAGAAATTCTTATTAGATGAATTATAGGTTTTTCCTTTGCGGCACTTGAATAGAAATATGCCCGACCAAGCTACCAAGAACCTGTGACTTAAAATAGCAGTCTTACACAACCCATTACCATTGCACTATCAAACAGGGAAACATCTATTAATCAGCTAAAAAAAAAAAAGAACCTTCACGATTGTTACTGTTACATGACAATCATGAAGATTCGTTATACAGTCAGACCTCCCTAAATGCAACTCCCCTAAGTGCACGTCCTATGAAAATCCACCCTAAATGCATGTCTTCTCTTGGGCCCAACTAATATTACGGCTATAGATTTTTACCTCCCTAAATGCAATACCCCTCTAAATGCGCGTTTGTCTAAATTTTACATATGGTCCCGTCGCATTGCATTTAGAGAGGTCTGACTGTATATGGTGTTGACTTGGCCAAATATGGGAACTCATGACACATAGTTTTACACTAACCCCATTCTATAAATTGATGGAATTTTAGTTAGTAGTGATAAATTAGATGAAGCGTTAGGTAATAATAAACATGATGAAAACTATCACAAAGCTGTATTAATTCGCTCTCATTCTTCACCCATCCACTTATATACTGTATATAATCATCTGAAAGACGTGAGGTAAGATTATATCCCAACTTTTCTGACGGTATTAATTTTCATATACATATTAAAAAATTGGTTCCATAGCGTTGATCAAGAATTCCCCTTTGTTGCGGGGTGGGCTCTAAATGAGAATATGAAGCTTGGTAATAAAGGTGCGGGAAAGCGCATAAAAAAAAGAGTAGTACAATATTTGCAAGGCTTTTTTTTAACGGGAAACTTGAGAGCTAAAGACCGTTACTCATCTGAAGATATGCGTGCCGGTCTAGAAGAATTGGCTGCAAATGGAGAAATTGACTTTGAGGATATACCGACAGTAAAAACCATCAAAGGATAGATAGGAAGATATAGTGCAAATTTCAAGAAAGAGGCGTCGGAAAGAGCACTGTCAGGAAACAACGATCATATTGTAAGATTTAATTAAAGTAGTAAACGTCAAAAATTATTTGGGAGTTAGAATATAACTAAACATAGAAATTAACGAGCATATTATTATGAAATCTTCCTTTCCTTCTTATAAAACTTTTTAAAATCGCAAAATAATAAAAGTTTATAAATATGGGCAGCACGGTTGAGATTTGATCTATATGTAACGAGTATAAAAACTATATAATTTATAACAATAAAATCAAAGCTTCTCTTATAATAATATATACACCTATATTATTTTTAATTATAGATCATGCGCCTATAAAAATCTATATTTGATATACAGATCTGCAATTAAATTTTAAAAAACATGATCGTAGCCGTATTTCTCTATTTTCATAAAGTTTTCTTGATAACTACTAGGTCAAACTCAATGTCACTTTTTTTTATTTCAATTTTACAAGCCTGTAGAATTAAATTTTTACTACATAGGCGTTGAAAAACCTTTGCTAGAAAATATAAAAAAAATAGTAAATTTAAAAAGGACTGTCACATGTTGTTTACATAGAACTGCCAATCAAAATGCTAGAAAAGGTAGGTGAAAATTAGTAAATGCGATTAAAGGCCACCCGATATATAATTTTCTATCTAATTGTAACAACATGGGCTAGGTGCAATAGAAAGAAATGAAATTGACAAAAAACAAATCCTTTACAAACAATTAATTATGAGCTATTGATTAGAATTATATAGTTTTGGTACTATTCGATTCATGTCCTTTCTATTGCACCTAGCCACATTTATACACACTTATTTGTAACAACTTACTTAGCACAGCCAATAAAAAATAGCTAATTATGTATAACATGTTGTCATGAATACATTTTTTCTTTTCATTATACTATAAATATAAAAATACAACTACAGTACTATACAACATACTGAAAATCTATAAATTGATTAGTTAGTGGTTAGGGTAAATAAATTTTAATGATATTATATGAATTTACAGTATATTATATATTATAATAAAAATTATATATCAGGTGACTTTACTCTGAGTGAAAATAGAATTTCCTAAATTTTCCTATTGTTATTTATAAATTTTTTATTTTTATCAACAAGTCATAAAACTTGTTCTAATAATATTATGCTTATCTATAGTAGAACACAGTGCAAGATATCCTCTTAATTTTGTACTAGGTATATTTCAAGGTTATTTGTAAGAGACCCAGTTACAAATCAATGACCATTTAATACTATAGTTTTTTTTTCTAATAGATAATTATAGACTCTTCACATAATATTCCACATAATATACCAAAAATACAAATCAAATGCTTGTCTACATAGAATATAAAATATCTGGGTATCTTGCAATACATTTTATAATATAGGAGGTATCAAAAATTAGACGATTTTTTAGAAAAAAGAGAGGGTAAAAAAAGTTGAAATTATATATAAGGAACCTAACCAAATATATATTAAAGAGGGGAGAGGGAGTAGGTCTCTGATAAAAAATAATCAGATGATTAATAACACATTCCTATTACTATTCTTTAAAACCTTAATAAAAATTAATACCTAAAAGAGTGTTTTAACAACTAAAAACAAAACCAACTATATAATTATATAAAGGTGCTTGCATTTTAAAATAAACTAGTAATTAAGTGTTAGATTTTATAAATGCTATTTTATAAGAATTTTAAATCTATAAATAGGACCCTAGACATCTATTACAGAGATTATACATTACATCAGTGTTGTCCACTGGACCATTCCAGTGGATATCACTGGAACTAGATGGCCATTGGACTTAACTGAATGGAATTGGAAGCAAATTTACTTCCAGTGATCGGATGTTCACTGGACTGTTCCGGTGAAGATTTTTATTGGCTGGATGGAGCTTCCAATGACTTCCAGTGACTTCCAATGAAAAAAAAACTATTTAATATATATACGTACTGTATTAGCTATACTGTATTTATTGTTTTACTATAGTTAAATTTCAAAAAAAAATAATTATTTTTTTTAATTTCTTTCATGATAATTTAGAATTTAAACAAAAACTATAGCTCTAATTTTGAGGCATAATAAATGAGTGCTTGAGAGAAAATAAAATTTAATCAATCATAAATTCTATTTCCTGATTGTCATTTTTCGCATATTCAAATGATATCTTATACATATATAAGATAGTCGAATAGGCTAAAATTATGCGAGTATATGCTAATAATTGATACTATAATGCAGTAAAAAGCCTATCTTCAGATTGAAATAAATATAAATGCTGGATAAGCGAAGCACAAAATAATACCATCTGCACATTATTTAATTCTATAATTAACCTGCACACTAATTCAAGTATAAAGGTATTTAAAGTGATTGTATGTAGAATTTAGTAAATTAAGGCATATTTGCTAAATCAATCAATATAATATTAATACATAGTGCCATACCACAGTGATAATAGCGAAATTTATTCTTTATTGTAACAAATAAATTTTTATACAGATCTAATAATGCTAATAATTGTAGAGATTTTATGCAATATCACGTAAAAATATGTACATTCTTATTGGTTAATGTTATTTGGTATCAATGCATTTTAATAGAACGATAATATAGGTTCCAATGGGAAAATTCTTCCAATGGGAATTCCCATTGGAACTGCTGGACCTCTGGAAGAATTTGGACGTCCAATGGGGTTCCAGACTTCCAATGTACATCACTGCATTACATGCTTTAGCAAAAAACCCAAAATTTGAAAAGCAAAAAAACAGTTTTGGGTAGTTATCTTGGCATCCAGTAGTCCAATTTGAATGAACTTTTTTTTAAAATAAAGCTCTCAGTAAGGCATATCTAATAAAAAAAGTTTATTCAATTCTGATTACTAAATCAAAGTTATTTAAGTAAATATAGTTTTGTCATTTTTAGCAAATTAGGGCAAAATTGGCCAAAATCCAGTTATAACCTATATAAGAAATGTCTGGAGTCCTCTATAAATCCAGGTTTTAAAATTGAGTTTAGTCTTTAAAAATTAAGCTCCAAGTAGTAACTATAGTCAATTTGATATTAGTCAACTTAGCTGACTAAGTTGACTAATTGTTTAAAAAATTGACTTAGTCAAGAGATTATAAATAAGAAATTTTAGAATTTATATAAATAAATTCTGAACCATTTCTAATGACTAAATTCATTAAGTTTTTGAGTTTGGCCAAAGCCAGTTAGGGATGTGTCATTAATCACCTAATTATTTTTTATTAGAGTCCTATCCTCTCTCTCTTTTTTAATATATTTGGTCAAATTCCTTAAATATAATTTCAACTTTTTTTTACCCCCTTCTCTAAAAAATCATTTGAATTTCTCCCTTACCTATTGATTTTAACTCACTAATTTATCAAATTTATCCTGAATTTATAAGAACAGCTGTAATATACAACGAGTAATTTGTCTAAATTGATAAATTTATGTCAAAATTCATGTAGTTTGTAATATCACAAATATACCAGTATATAATTCTAAACCTGATTTTCTAATCAATTAAAATGAGACTGGTTGGAAGTAGGATTAGAGAGAGGCACAGGAAATTTTTGAGGCATGCTCAGAAAGGCATACCTTTGACAAGAACATGTCTCTTTGCCCTGGGTATGCCCCTATAAAGATTATAATTGGCTAATTCATATAGATCGACTGATCAATAAATTACTATTCCTTAATCTGTATAGGTTTGCAGGCAAATTTGCCTGCATAATTACTTGAGCTATCTTGGTCAAGCACTATCTGGAACCATTCACTTGGCGTTAACTCAGACTGGAGTATCTTTCAGATGCTCCACGTATCAAATATCATTTGGTATTTGTAGCGAAGCAATAATTACGCAAGATCTATTAATCGGGGTATACTATTGCTCAGTTACACGCAGAATAATGGTTTAATCTATGTCACATTAAACCTGACTTAGTTTTAGACGGTTTTTCTAAATCGGGTCAGAGTTAGTCAATGTTACATTTAGGGTTCCACAATTTGATTTGATCTTCAAATATTTGAATCAAATATTTGATCAAATTCAAATTTAAATTTGACTATATTTGATTTGATCAAATTCAAATATGGCCAAATTTGATTTGATTTAAAAATTACTATTAAAAATTCAAATTCAAATATTTGAATCAAATCAAATTCAAATCAAGGTCAATTTGATTTGATCAAATTCAAATTGATCTAATATTTGATTTGATTTGAATTTGAGGAACTCTAGTTACATTCTATACGTTTACAAATACTAATATTACTTTCATAAATGCAGTATACTTCCAAATTAAAGAATTGATAAAGCAGTTTGAATAGTGGTTACTGTATCATTAAAATGATTGTTATGAGAGAATAGTTTAGGAATGTATAATCAATAAATTTATGCTTATCATCTGTAACAATTACTTTGTGAGTGTAGATATAGAAATTTTAAAGTTATTATTACCGGTATGCAGCACTAAACCTCCTTGTCCAATTTCTTCAATATTTATTATTTTGTCAAACAGGATCATGCCTTCATTACGATAAACTCTAAGCTAAAATCTTTTCATATAATTGTCAATTTCTTTTGTTTTTCACTGAATAAACATATCAGAATTATACATTAAAATACTATGAATCATTTGTATTCATTACAATTTGAAGGTAACGGGATATAGTATAGATATTCACATCTCATAAGTGAACATAACACAATGAGGTTGTGATGTTAGGGTGTGACATACTATATAATTTAATATTGTTGAAATTAGTAAATTTTTATTAATAACGTTAATAAAGTTTTTTTTGATATTAAAATTTCTGATAAATCGTGGATTAGTAAAAATATATTAATAAACTTATTTAATTGATAATTCAGATAAGATCTGCAGAGTTACTATATTGGGTAGTCGGTTAAAGTGGAATGAATTTTGAAAAATTATCTAATTTAACGTTTATTTAAATTAGGGATAGGGTTAGGAATAAGGTTTTTTTTCGATATTAAAATTTCTGATAAATCGTGGATTAGTAAAAATACACTAATAAACTTATTTAATTGATGGTTCAGATAAGATCTGCAAAGTTACTATATTGGGTGGTTGGTTAAAATGGAGGGAATTTTGAAAAATTATCTAATTTAACATTTATTTAGATTAGGAATAGGGTTAGGGTTGGTTGTGTTATATTTAGAAGGGCCTATAGATAAAATTGCCTTTCTGAGATTTTTTATTAATGTACCAAAATAGGTTTAGATTACTGTTTCTTGTATTTTTCACATTTTCTTTTTTTTTTGCTTGTTTTGTTTTCTTCGGGATGATCTGGGTTAGTCAAAATTTCGCAATTTGATTGGTCAATCATCCATCGGTCATCAAAAATTCCCTTCACTTTAACCTATTCCTATATTGAGACAATAGTAAATTTTGGTGTAAGTACAATATAAATTTTTATTATATGCTTCAATCTGAGCGGAGTCAAATGAAAAGTATTTTTTTATTAAGTTAACAATACATGTCGATTAATTGAAAAGTTGTAGAGCTCATCGAAACGCATCTAACGGTGGTTAGATCATCCAAATCGGCCTAGTAGATGGCGAGTTATTATTAAAAAACGATTGGCCGACTATATAAAATCTCTACGTAAACAATATATAGTTAGCTAATCGTTTTTTAATAATAACTCGCCATTCACTAGGCCGATTTGGATGATATAACCACCGTTAGATGCGTTTCGATGAGCTCTACAACTTTTCAATTAATCGACATGTATTGTTAACTTAATAAAAAAACACTTTTCATTTGACGCTGCTTAGATTGAAGCATATAGTTAATATCATAGGAATTTTGCCCCAATTTCTAATATAGAAATCCTGCTGATCTTATCTGGATCAGCAATTAATGTGCTCTTTAATGCATTTGACATTTTTTCTTAGAATTTTTATTGCATTACTATATAAAACTATGGATATAACTCTGTTACACTAAAGAGCACATTAAACCAATTTAAAATTAGCATAATTTAGTGCATATTTGTTAGTTTATAAGTTATATGAATTTAAAATTCACTATGTTTTTCTCAACAAGTAGAGCAGTAGTAGAGTCGTCCCAAAATGTGTTAAATGTTGATCAGCCAATCAAATCAATCAAATCAATCAAATTGTCAAATTTAACCTAATATTTAACTTATATTTAAAATCCAGGATAAATACCGCCAGATATTTTTAACTAATTTATTATAAGTATTAATGAAATCGTTATAGTCTCTTATACTATATCTTATATATTGTATAATCTCTTATTACACTCACTATTCTATTAAAAAAAACTTTCAACATTGGTGTACACACAAATACATTTTAAGCTTCTCTTTACATCTAAGCTTTTATAACATTAAATAACAAAATTTGGTTATACTTACTATATATTATAGAACTAAGTTAATTACTGATCCGGATAAGATCGGCACTATTTCTATATTAGAAATTGGGGCAAAATTCCTATGATATTAACTATATACTGAAATCTGAGCGGAGTCAAATGAAAAGTAATTTTTTTATTAAGTTAACGACACATGTCGATTAATTGAAAGTTGTAGAGCTCGACGAGACGCATCTAACGGTGGTTAGATCATCCAAATCGGCCCAGTGGATGGCGAGATATTATTAAGAAACGATTAGCCGACTATGTAAAATCTCTATGTAAACAAATATTGTTTACATAGAGATTTTACATAGTCGGCCAATCGTTTCTTAATAATATCTCGCCATCCACTGGGCCGATTTGGATGATCTAACCACCGTTAGATGCGTCTCGTCGAGCTCTACAACTTTCAATTAATCGACATGTATCGTTAACTTAATAAAAAAATTACTTTTCATTTGACTCCGCTCAGATTTCAGCATATAATAAAAATTTATATTGTACTTATCCCCAAAATTTACTATTGTCCCAATATAGTAATAGTGCCGATCTTATCCGGATCATCAATTAAGTTATTTGTCACGTAAGTGACAATGGCTTATATATCACTCAAACCAACCAGATTTCAGGATCTCGTGTAATATAACATGATTAGACAAACGTTCGTTTTATCAAAAAGTTTTCCTTGAGCGATTTTACCCAAACCCTAATCCTAACCTAGGTGCTCACCCTAACCCTACTAACAAAGGCTAAACTTTATCGATACAGAGATAATCTACAGGTGACATATTACATGCGTTGCATATAACTTAATTTATATTATATATATACTAGTAATTTTTTGAAAACTTTTGCATAATGTATACAACAAAGATTACGTAAATAAATATTCTTTGCTCACGTTACCTTTGCTAAGTCATTATTCTAAATGTTTTTAACTTCTTTGGTTTTTTTTTTTTTTGCATAACAAACGAAATTTGGTAAGGTAGTGACTTGAAGCTTCTTATAATTTCAGTAGAAAAATCGTACTATGAAAGTTGGTAAATTAAGGTGGATTAAGCGAATATGTTTTAGGGAGGAGCGAAAACTTCAAGTTCATTTAGTGCACTTTGCTATCTAAAAAATTTTTAACGATCCACAAAATCGGGAACTCAGGACGGTTTCTCTTGATTTTCCGCCACGCCAAGTTAAAAACATATCGGCATGTTTGGTTTTTAGGATCACAAAATTATACTATAGTACCCCAAAATTTATTAAATCACGTACTGATCACGCCCTATTTTAATATCATATGAGTATGAAAATCATTTAAATAACACCTCAAAAATATTTATTTACTATTAAAAATATATGTAAACACGTTGGAACCCATCGTTCAAAGCCTCAACCCATCGTTTTTTTGACCAATAGGTATAGTATAGTAGAATTTACTGTTATATGTTTTATTTTATATATTAACTATTTAAAATAGCTAGTTATGTTTAATTCAATTAGTACTTCAAGATTTACTTGTTCTCTTTGTACACGTTCACAATCTTACAAGACTCAACATGGTCTTAAACGTCATAAAACAATAAAACATAAGGACCATAATATACTGTCTTTGCATATATATTGCCACTACCTAACTATGAGCTTGATCATATTAAAAAAGCTATGATATGAGAAATTTAGAAGCATCTAAAAAACCATCATCACACCATTGGAAATCAAGTATTTAGCAGTAAGAATGCCTTTGTAGGAATATTTGGTAAATATCTTATACAATATTCTCTATATAGTAATTTTTATCAATGTTGTTTTAGTGGAGACAATTCATATACAAATATATATCTTTATTAATAATACTATGATTATACAAGTTAGATCTTTTCTATTTAGTGCTTCTATATACACTATGTACAAATATGAGTTTGCTTTTAATATTAAAAAGTTTATACAGTAGTCATATTTTTATATAGTAAAATATACTACGTACAGTACTTTAGTATACTTGTAAGTAATAATTCGTTTTATAAAATTCGACTATAAAAATTGATCTACATTTGGACCCCAAAATTTTGGGGTTACTCAAATATGATGAACCAAACACGCCAATATGATATGTTTAACATAACCCCCTAAATTTGCGCGGGTAACACAAACCAAAAAAGGAAATCCGATTTGTAAATAAACTAAGTGCGTGAGATAAAAATTTAGGGTTAGGGCCTAAATGTTAGAGGCTATAGGGTTAGAGTGATGCTTAATACAAGTAAAATTTCATTCCCATCATTTTTAATTAGTGCACCAAGATCGATTTAAACATTAGTTTTTGCATATTTTCGCTTTTTTCTTCTTTTACGCGTGTTCGAATCCTTCGTCGGGCTGATCCGGAATAGTCAAATTTGCACTCTCCGATTGGCTATTTCCTCTCCAGGAGCTTGTATTACCCGCGCAAATAAGTGGATGCCCCTAACTGTTCAAAAAAAAATTTTTTTAGCCCATGTTCTTTTACAATATTAGTGTTATTGTCCGACGGTAGAGGCAGACCACCTGATGTACTCTGATTGGCTATACAGGTGTAACGTAAAAAAAATCAAAACAATTCAAACCCAATATGTAGTATTTTATATCTCTTTCTTGTACCATCATATCATTCTTTAACGTTTGCAAGTGATAAAATGGAAGTCGTATCCGATAAGATGGAAGTATCCGATAAGATGGAAGTATCCGATAAAATGGAAGTATCCGATGCCGATGAGATGGAAGTATCTCCAAAACAAAGTAACAACTGATTACTTTTTTTTCTTTCACGATTTTTGACGTGACGTTACTTCGACCAGTGTAGAAACAAAAAAGTAAGTATATGATTATCGACAAGGATGCGTCTTTGAGGGGGAAATCGTTAAAATAAGATTTTGTTAAAAAAAGGTTTACCGATTCTGGAAAAGGAATTGGTTACGTATATTATTGTTACGTACCTTTTTTCTAAATAACCGAAACTTTTTTTTTAACGTGTTTCTGCATCCACCCTTATATATAATGTATATACGGATGTGTCTGTGAAGACCTTGTGAAATAAGTTTTTGTTGAAAAGGGTTACTGATTATTGAGGCGGGACGGAGGGAATCAGTAAAATACCTTTGGTTACGTACATTATGATACGTACATTTTTTATATAACAAAAACTGTTTAGAGTATTTCTGCATCCACCATTTTGTCTGATTTACTTATTGTGAAATATGAACTATTTCTCATTCGATTTTTTATATTTGTAGATATTAAAATCTTTAAGTAATTATATATAATTGTAAACGTTTAAATTTTAAAAAAATAAATATTGATCTTATTATATTAGCGGATTTACAATATTGTATTTATATTTATTTTTAAAATAAAAATTTCAACTTCGAGTAACTAACTATTTAACTTCAACTTCATTTTATTCGTACTAACTTATCTTGTAAGAACAATTGTTAACTCATATATTTACATAATGAACATTTACTACGTATTCAACTTTATTTGCATTAATATAGATTTTTCATTTATATATATTTACTATTTAATTTACCATAGTATGTTTAGGAAATAGAGCATGACTGGGGAATTTGGGATATATGTATTTAATATACAACGATTCGACTTAGTCATTTTTAAATATCAGCTTTAGTTGAGTCGATAAATTTATATTGACTACAAACACTAATTCCAAGACCAGGTCCTACCTAGTGTTCTAAAATTAAAACCTTTTACCATCTCTTAAGATAAAAATTTTTGCCACCAAAGCAGATTTTCATTTTTTTATTATATTCAGTATTCAATTTAATTTAATAATAATAAAAATTGGGGTTTTTTTTTCATTTTAGGAAAAAAAAAAATAAATTAATCATCATTTTTTTTCTTTTTCTTCTTATTAATAAATGCAAGATGCATATATGTTAACATCGCATCACAATCAACTGAAATTACCCTCTCGGTATTATCATCATCAATTTTATGAAATGTTTTAATATGTTGCCTAATTTTTTTAAGAGCGCATGGAGTAATTGAAGTGCAAAGAACACACCCAAAAACTGGGACGCATGTGAATCCAAGTTCTATTGCTCCTTTCGCGTCAAGTAAATAAGGTGGCCGAGGTACCTTATTCACGCGAAGTTGTTCTGCTTCTCTTTTGAGCGTTGGTATAAGTGTTCCTTCGAAAAATTCTTTGGTATAATCTAATCCACTAAATATAGGTGGATTTACAAAACTTGGACACATGGACAAATAAATATATAACGGGTCCTGGATGCTTATTAGAGATCCCTCTGGTCTCTGAACGGTACCGTATGTTAATTTCCTTAAACGTTTGATAATTCTAGTTCGTATTTTATTTGGATCCATTAACTCTTGATTCCGTTGAGATTTTTTTGATTTAGACTTTTTAACTGACCTTTGTTGAACGTTTGATGAAACTGGTGTATTAAGAAACTTTCGTTTAGCGGTACCATTAGATGCGGTAATCGAGGGTTCTTGAGTGGTAAATTCTTCACAAGTAATTCTTTGTATAATTTGTAAAATTTTTGTCTTATAATTCTGCCAATTATGTAACAAAAAAGGATTTACTTGTATTTTTAGCAACAAATTTTGATAACTTAAATCATTTTGTAACTTAAAGAATGTTTCACAATCGAGTTTACTATTGATTTCTGCAAGCAATCTTTCAAAAAGTATTCCTTGATCTCTGACCTGAGATTGAAATAATTTATTTGTCCATTCATGATAATGTTGAGCTTCTTTAGAAATGATTTCAATATTTTCTCTCAGGTCATTCAATGCGGACCGAGTATTATCATCGGCATTCATAAAAAATGCGATAGTATTTTTGACATGACTGATCCAATAATATTTTGATACACCTTGAGCATCAGATAAATATATATCGGGGGTTACGGGTGATATAAGCTCGAGAATTTCGTTATCAACTTTAAAAGTGTCTTGAAATAAATGAAAACTAATAAAAATATTAAATAATTTTTAGAAAATTTTTAAATAAAATCGAATTATTATTAAACGAAATATAGATTTATATGACAACAAATCAATTTACCCAAATGCTCTTTGAAGCATACAATCTCTGCAAGAACGCACACCAGGAATCCAATATATTGTGGGTGTCTTTTCTTTAGTCTTACAAAATTGACAACCATTTTTAAAAGTTAATAATCTTGCGAAAGTTTGTTGATTCATTCCTGCCGGAGGATCCATGTCTTTAAAAATAGTAAACTGATTTCTAGAATTACACCACATTTCTCCAGCCAACGGATTAATACGCTCGTCCAGCATATTTTTGAAATATCTACATACACATGCTAACACAAGAAGATCAGATGGCTGCAAATTATAACAAATAGACATGAACATTTTTACGGATATATTGTCTTGCATTTTTCCTTCATAAGTAATCGGCGTAGAAAATGTACTCATAATTGATACAATATTTGAATGCACATCTGGGTATGAGAACTGCATGTCATTTTCCATTCTGGATAAGATTTCGAGAATAATTTCATTAAACTTGCAATACAGTATTGTATCATAAGTTACTTAACGGATCTTATCTTACTTGCTAGCGTGTGCCATTTTCGATGACGACGATTCAATTTCTTAACTTTTTATGGTGTAAAAGGTTTACCATTGAATTCTAGAAATACCTTGTCAAAGGCGTCCAGCCAAATGCCGAGTGCTAGAGAATTATCGAAACAAATTCAAAAGCTTTAAATTATTTAATCAGTTGATTTATTGTCCGCTCATAGGAGGTCGTCTGATTGGCTGATGTAAATCAATTAACTTCATCAAGTTAGTATTCTACAGATTCTTGAACTTGATTGGCTTTCACGTGCTACCCTAACCGTTAACTAACCAATCAAAAACTATTCACGTGATTTTGCACTGTCCCCGGTTTTAAAAATTCGAGTTTATCACAAATTTATCCAATTAAAATTTGATAAATTCTAAAATATCCCAAAATTTATGTGATAAACTCGAAGTTTTTACTTTAAAAACCGGACCCAACCTCTAGTTAGAAAGTTCTAACTTCGAAATAATACAAGTTATTTCTTTGTTTAAAATAAATTCGATCATTGTATCGTGAAAGGCGTAAAAAATTTTGTACGCGAATGCAGATTTTGGTGCATAAATCGACAAAATCGTTATTATTATTAAATTAGTACTGTAATCAAACTATTAATTGACTTTATAACTTACAAAATTTACTACTGTATAATACAAAGATTTAATTTAAGCAGGAGAATCTACAATACTGTACATAAAAGACACGTGTGAATTTGCACTGTCCATAGATTCCCCAATCAGACTAATTATAAACTGACGAATGATGAAATGTTGCGTCCAAGAAATTGATATTGACGAAGAGTGAAACCTATTACTAATAACGAAACCGATGACGATTGATAAAGCATATGTCATTATTTTCTGACTACATTATCTTTTTATTTTTCAATTTTTTTTTTTTTGTCTTTTTAAAGATTTCCCTGAACATTCGATTGGCTAACAGGGATAACAAACCTTTGTTATAATGAAATTATCCATTTTAATTGTTAATAGTGATATATAATAATTTATTATCACATCCGCGCTTTATTGCCATTAGTGTTATTTTTCAATTAATCTAATTAATCTTATTCTGTGTTTGACTATACATATTAAAAATTTTTTGCTAAATTACAATATTTAGTACATATGAGCTGGTGCTGAGAAAAGGGACCAAATTGACAATCTAATAATATTCATAAAAAAAATTAATTATCTCGCGAACTATTGATCAAAAATTACATGGTTTTGGTACCATTCGATTCGTCTCATTGAGACAATCGAATGGTCAATAGTTCGCGAGATAATTATATTGTCAATTTGGTCCCTTTTCTTAGCACCAAGCCCATATTTTAAAAATTTACACTAGTTCGCTGGGTAGTGTTTCCATCCTTCTATTTTTTTTTTTATCAAAATTGATCGTATACCAATGTTTAACTTTTTTTTCAGTTATAAAAGGTGGTTTGTATACAGTCGCGTTTGTTGTGGCGTTTTGTAAGAGACCCGGGTACAAATCAAAGGCCGATTTACTAATAATAATTTTTTTTTACTTATGGGCTAATATATGCTCTTTACAAAAGACCCCAAACGATGTACCTACCCTATACCATGCAAAGTACCCGGGGGTACAAATCAAATTTTTTACCACGTGAAATTAAATCGTACCCGGGTATCTTACACGGTATACCGGATAAGTGAAAAGTCTAGACAGGACCTTTTTTTGTTAATCACTAAATGATATATTTTGATGCCAAGTATATTGCAAATAAAACTTTATTATCTGTTATTACAGTATTAGTGGAGGTAATAGAAAAGGGACTTTTCACCCATCCGGTATATCTCTATCGTTATATTAAATTCTCTAATAATTGTGATGATTCGTCAAGAGAGAAGGCCCCGAAAAATCTTCATTCATACATAAATTATTAGATTAGAAAAAAGATTTAATAAAATGAATATTATGTCACTGCCTTTATCGTTCATTAATATTTCTAAGCATTGATATGATGCGAACAGGAATTTTTTTTTTTTACTAACGCTAATACTAATATAATATAATACACAATTATCAAAAACTAATGTGACGTGTTTTTTTTTATCAAATAGATAAAAAACAATAACGTGAATGCCTTTGGTGAGAATTAATTTTTAGCTAATTTCACCTTGATGAGGGATCGATTCTTCTCTTGATTCTTCACTCGTTTCACCTTGATGTGGATTCGATCCTTCTCTTGATTCTTCACTCGTTTCACCTTGATGTAGATTCGATTCTTCTCTCGATTCCTCATTCGTTTCACCTTGACGAGAATCAGTTTCACATATTTCTCCTATTGATATAAAAACATAACTTTAGCATCGGTAACACGTTTTAAATATATATATATATCTACAAATCTTGATGACCTTGTGTTATACTTTCAATATTATAAGATCTTTTCTTTATAGCTTCAGCCGCAGAAATTAACGAGTTCCAAAACTTCACAATGGTCAAAGGCTATAAATGAAAATTAAAGTTAAACTAAACAGTGATAACCAAGAAATATAAGATCGATTGTCCGTTTTCATATTAAGAGGTGTGTTTCCAAAAATTTAACCTTAAAAAAAAATTTTTACTTGTAAAATTTGTTGCCAAATCTGACATACAAAAATTTATGTTCCGCGACATTGTACATCGTATACAGATTTATCAAGTAAACGGAAATCGATCCAAGTATTACGAACATTTCTACATATAGTCTCAATCATTTCATTATCAGCTTCAGCTGAATCAAAAATAAGAACGTTAATATCACACAAAGGAATGTCATTAGGAGTAATGATATTGAATTTCATTTCAAATTCTTGGAGAAAACTTATAATCTTTCGTGTAATAAGGCTATTATCAGTTCGAATCATGCCGATTTTAAGCAAAGTTCTTGGATCAGCATCTTCAATTTTTTTTGAGAGATAACGAAGAGGAATTGGTTTCGTATTATTAGTAGGAGTGGTATCATCATTTGCTATTGGCAAATCAAGTTTAATCACGAAGGGAGTTTTAAAATCAATCGAATCACCAAATTCGAAAGATCCGTTAAACGTTCCAACGAGGTTTTGGACAAAGCTGGATATTAAAACATAGTAAAAATAATATTAATATTAATATTAATATTAATATTATTAGAAAAAATTTATCCCGCTTAATATTACGGGCAGAATATTTCACCAGAGTAAAGTGACGAAATATTTCGATGCATTCTATTTTTACGACACAACAGAACATTAATAAAGTCAAAGCGTAAATTAATTTTACCGAAACTCCATATTCAACTCGCTTAGTCTTTCCACGGATGGTGATCTCTGGACATTTAAAAAAG
>QKWP01002507.1:0-11431 GCA_003550325.1 Gigaspora rosea | reverse complement strand
CATGAATTTTGTGAGGGTAATTTTTAGTCTATCTATTCTTATTTTCAATCATTTACTCGAAAATCTGTAAAATACCTGATTTCACATGACACCATTATCACACCTTTTTACAATAATCGAACCCAATTCTAGTACTTCTACGCCATTAGAATCAGAATCAGAAACTACGATTTATCTCAAAAAAAAAAAAAAAAGAATAATGAATTTCAGATTTCAGCCTAGCTAATTACAGTTTTCCAAAAAAATCGTGCTGACATGAATTTCATTTAAGCAATACATTGTACGAAAATATTATTATAATTATTATGATATTATTTTTTTAAAAAAAAAAAAAAGTCTTTGTAAATCAATCTCTAAATTTATTTTTTCTTTGAAGAGTTTAATTCACAATAGAAACCATATGTCACGTATCAAATGTTCAAGTGCTATGTGCTGGATGTTACAACACACGTCAAATGTTACGACTCATACAAAATATTACGTCATATGTGAGTTAAGACCTTTTGACGTATCGTTCATCTCACAAGTTACGGTTATAAAGACGTAAAAAGGTTACATCACCGATCATATTTTCATATTTCTGCACCTTTATTCTATATACAGTATCTCGCTAGTCTATTGACTGCCCAATTATACTGTATAACTTTATCTTGTATTCATGATTTTTTAACATTATTATTAATAGTTGCGACTTTATTAATTCTACACCAAAGTATGGAGATTCATTATTAAAATTTGTATAGAAAGAACCCCGATTATTTATAAGATTTTACTTATATTTATAGTTAATGATATTGATTTAATATCTGTTAACAATATATACCTAAAAATTTTGCAATCTCATCTGTTTCCCTTAAAAACTTATATCCTTGAGTTGGTTCATGCATGAAGAAAAACTGATCTAGAACATCAGTCCTAACAAGAGAGCTATCTACCTGATCACAAGGTTTCTCTGCCAAACTTTGAGAGAATTTATGCTCACCCACTTTGCTCCATCCGTTATTATCTCCTAGAGCACCTTCAAATGATGATTATGCATAAAAAATTCTCCTCTGCCGAGATTCTGAATCATCCTCTATTTATACTCTGGTCGATAGTTGAAGTTATTTAAGTTTAGAAGAGACAGTAGTGACAGTGTTAATAAATTACCGTAAATTTAAAATTTTTGGTAAATTACCTGTGCCATTTGCTAATTTACCCTTAGAGTTATTCAGGTATTCGGAAATATAAAGTTCGTGTAACATAAATTCACTTACAAATCAGCAATGTGATTGGTTAAAAAATTCTTTATCCAATCAAATCAAATGTTTTGCATATATTACCCAGTAAATTACCATAATTTACGGATGGTAATTTACTTATTGACAACCCTGAGAGGAAATCCTTTATTCAAAGAGTCAAATTGCTCTATTAAACCAACTATGGGCAATTGTTTTCAAGCTAATGCATGTATATTGAGGATCTTTAAAACATTCTTTGAGTTTTGGTTCGTTTTGCTGTGCCCTTTTAAAGATTAGTTCACGGAACTTATGGTAGGCTTGAAAGTTGTTTGACATTTTTGTTAGGGATGATCTATTGAGAAGTTCTGTACTGTACCTTAGTAAACCGTTGTTTAACTTACTATATAAGAAGAGAAGAAAGTTTAAGAAATGTAAAAAGCTTGGGTTTAAATAAATCAGAAAATTTTAAAACCTGATTGTAATTGATTAAAATCTAATGATTTTAATCGATATCATCACTCCGCCCATTAAATAAAGGTTCTTATAATTATATATAATCGATATAAATTAAAAATAATCGATTATAGTCGATTACTTTAAATCATTTGTATCGTATTTTCACGAAATAATGCCCAACCGCGTGATATTTTGAGTGTATGTGCGATATTTAGAGTACGCGCATGGAAGTAAAGAAAAATATTTCTTGAACCTACCTGCTATATCAAATTATTTATTGAAACCTTAATGTGAGGTGCGCGTCATTTCATTTTGAAAAATTATGTATTTATTTTATATGATTTGACCCGGGTTAAGTAATGTCAAATGACAACCCAGGTGAAAACGGGTGGGTCAACCACCTGTGAGTTGATCCACAAGTTGACTCATAGTTTTGCAATATATTAGCTTCCGAAGATAATCAGCCGGAATTGTTATCATATCCATATTTTGCTCGATGGTTATTATCATAATTTCTGGAACACCTATTGCCGAATGGTTTTTTTTTTTTTTTGCCAATTCGATTAAGTTTGTGATTTCGGCATATTTGATTCAATAAATTGATATATCAAAATGTAAATATAACT
The DNA here is from genome assembly GCA_003550325.1 of Gigaspora rosea. Classification (NCBI taxonomy): domain Eukaryota; kingdom Fungi; phylum Glomeromycota; class Glomeromycetes; order Diversisporales; family Gigasporaceae; genus Gigaspora; species Gigaspora rosea. The sequence continues at coordinate 9,129 of QKWP01002507.1, read as the reverse complement.
AAATATTATGATGCTTTCAAAACATCTTTGCTGAATCAGTCCGAAAAATTGCCAAATATTCTCAAGCGAAAATTTAATAATGCTGAGTATGTTAACATTGTTCTGATATACTATCTGCGCAAAGCAGCTTTCATATACCGATCATGTTGAAATCACAAACTTAACCGGGGATCAGCAGAAAAATTATTCGGCCAAATTTTATTAGGTATATCAGAAATTATGATAGTAGCTGTAATCGAAGAAACTGAACAACGTATTATTTTTGGGACATTAAGCACCCGGGGTTTGTTTTTTAATTAACTTGGACGGGTAACCTGTCGGGTGACCCGTTGGGTGACCCGGGTGGTGACTTTTTTAAACTGGCCCGTTTCCACCCGACGGGTGACCCGGGTGAAGATTTTTTAGGTTCTCTTTGAGAAAGTAATTCTATATGATAAAATCAAAAAATAATCGAATTTATTAATCTATTTTTAGGTGTCCCGATTGTCTAAATGACGCTTATGTCCGTTATTTCGCAAAAATACGGTAATCGATGTTTATGTATATTGATTATAAATTTGATTTATCGTAAATCAATTCATAATCGATTAGCTATTGTAATCAATTATTTTAAATTTCCCTGAGGTACTTATTTGCATAAATTATCACCTAATAATAATAATCGTACTATTGTACAACATATGTGGGTATGTTTTGTCCAAATAAAGTCACGTGTTTAACTGAATATAGAGTAAAAGAAAACTGTAGCTCTGACGCAGGGACCCTAGAAAATTTTGAAAAGATTAGACCCCATTTTTTTACAATGTTTATTGAATAAGCAATTTAAAACCTTCCTTATGCTGTACGACAAGATTCACAAATTTGATTGGTTAACAAGTTTTCTACACCAATTACATTTGCATATTTGTTCATGTAACTTCATGTGAACAAAAATTGTTTAAAAATTCAGATTTAAACTAACTTGCACAAAAACAAGTTTTGTATAAGTTTTAAATGCATAAGTAAACAACCAGTTGCACAGATATGCATGTAAAAAAAAAATTTTGCTTGCACATATGTGTATAAAAAAAAATCAAAAACATCTTGCTTGTACATATATGTATATAAAAATTTTTTATTTGTATATAATATAATATATATATATAATTTTTAGTTGTATATATATATTTTTTATTAATTATATATTCTCTATCTTGAAAATCATATTTTAACATTTCCAATTGGGCTAATTTGAACAGATTCAAACCTGAGTACTGCTATATATTTATATATAAATTATCATTTTCTTTATTAATTCAATAGTTTATTAAATAAACTATTGAATCAATAAAAGTAAAGTAGTGTTTCTATAAACTTGAACTGAACTGAACTTAGATCAAGTTCAGGTTCAGGTTCAATATTGAACCTGAACCTGAACTTGAACATTTTTTTATAATATATACAAGTTTAGTTCAGTATTGAACTTTTAGAGCTGGTTCAAATTTAGTTCAAAAGTTCATAAACATGTTTATCTTCAATCTAGTATTCATATAAACTAGTGCTTCTAGGTTTTGGTCTGGGTTTGGTCTGGTCTAATTTAGTTTAGAAATACAAACTCTAAATTTTATTATTTTAAACTTTATATAGTACTAAATTCAAACTTAATTATAAGTTTGGTCTGGGTCTGGTTAGTGTTTGGTCTAAAGTTTGCAAACTAGTCTGAGTCTAAATATATATATCAGTAAGGGTGCTGACATTTATTAGATAATATTTTAGGGGATGGAAGGGTCAAGCCAAATCTTATCTTATATAAAAATTTTAGCCAATTAAATTTGATAAAAATATTACCTTGAGATAGGGTAAGCCTCTATAGTAAATAGATATTAGGTAATAAATGTCAGCACCCTAATATGATATATCACATGAAAATTTTTTATATATAAAATTATACAAAAAAATATATAAAATTATTAGTTTCAACCTACATATTAATTTAAAATTAAATTTTGTGATTATATAGAGCAAAAGAAGAAGAATAAACTTACCTTTTCTGGCAAGTTATAATTTTGTCATTTTTGCACAAAATGAAAATGTAACCTTGCCAAAAACAAACATTTACTTGCTGAACAAGTTTACTTAAAAGCCCAAAACAGGTTATCTTGACAAAAAAAGAGTTTTTATATTGAAAACCTAAAAATTTTTACTTTAGTATATAGATAACACATTTTTCTTACAAGGTAACCTACTTTCATCGCCTAAGTAAAGTTATTTGGAGCATAATTTTACACATAATTGCTATTTAAAACTAGTAAATATTTGTTTTTGGCAAGGTTATATTTTCGTTTTGTACAAAAATAGCAAAATGGTAACTTGCAGAAAAGATAAGCTTATTCTCCTTCTTTTGCTTTATATAATTACAAAATTTAATTTTAAGTTAATATATAGGTTGAAACTAATCTTAGCTAACAAGTTTATAGTAATTTTTATATGTTTTTTTGTATAATTTTATATATAACAAAAAACTGGTCCAAAAAAGTTTAACAAATCATATTACTAATATATATATTTTTGGATATATGAATAAGTTTACTTAGAGAAAGAAATATAAATTAATTAGTAAAATTTAAAGAATTATAGCATTTTATATAATTTATTAATAAAATTATTAAAAATATTATCACAAAACTCTTTTTGACGATTCCTTGCACCAATTTTTTCAAGAAAGCTGACCTACGAAAACTATATAGTTATTATATGTAACCTGCAACAAAACTTCACTTTTAGCAGCTGAGACTCAAGGCTATTCACTGAGTGTTTGGTTTTAATGGAACCAAAAGCGGTCGTTACTGAAATAGAGTTGAAAAAGAGGACTCACCTAAGTGAGGTCTCCCGGCAGAAGTCTGGAAAACTACCAAGCAAAGAAGTAGTAGCTAGTTTTGTCAAAGTTTTTGGATGTGGAAACATGCAAAAGTGCTTGGTTAGATATTATATTCTGTATAGCGTAACTCTTTCAAGTCTTTACAACTTGGTGTACTCCTCTTTCGCTCCTTTGGTATTTTCAAAATTTCAACAAAGTGGGCATTTTGGCTTACCCCCACCAAAAGATCAACAGTGTTTACTTCTTCCAAATCGGGAACGCCTACCTATTTGGAGTCAACGTCATGAGTGGTCAATATAAACAGTGAACAACGTGTTAGAGATGTTTTGGACCGTTTGCAGAAATTTCTTACAAACCATGCTACAAGGCGGATTTTACTGTTTCTGGTTTCTTTTCTTTTCGTTTAACATTGAAGGACCCCGAACATCTATGATATATGTCATATTTTTTTTTTAGCAAATTGCAGAAAATTTGGTCTTAGGTTCAAATTTAAGTTTAGCAAATTGAGATTAATTTTAAAAAAGGTTATATAAAGCATTTTGGCAAATTACAGCAATTTTATGCATGTAATATTTTATATTTAGCAAATTATCTGCATTTTGCAAGAATCATACCCAAAAATAAAGCTATCTCTTTTTTTGTAGTACTATGATTTTAAAAATTTAAGATGCTTAATTTTGAATTTTTTTGATCAAAAATCCAAAATTAAGCAGTTTCTCTTAAATTTTTAAGAATATAAAAGTAAATATGCCAGAATAATATATTTTTATGTGCTGGACAAGTTTTTTAGAGCACAATGTTAGAATCAATTAGTAAAATTTGGAGAATCATAGAATTTTTTAGTATTTTTATTAATAAAATTATATAAAATATTATAATTCTCCAAATTTTACTAATTGATTCTAATATTGTGTCCTAAGAAAACTTGTTCAGTACATAAAAATACGTTATTCCGGCATATTGATTTTATATTTCTTGAAAATTTAAGAAAAGATGCTTAATTTTGAATTTTTTGAATTAAGCATCTTCTCTTAAATTTTAAAAAAATATAAAATTAAATATGCTGGAATGATGTATTTTTATGTACTGAACAAGTTTTCTTAGGGCACAATATTAGAATCAATTAGTAAAATTTGGAGAATCATATAATTTTATATAATTTTATTAATAAAAATACTAAAAAATTCTATGATTCTCCAAATTTTACTAATTGATTCTAACTTTATGCTCTAAAAAAATTTGTTCAGCACTCAAAAATATATATATTATTTTGATTTATAAAAATAGATGTGATAATTTAGTTTTTAGCAAATTACTAAAAAATTTATATGTAATAATTGAATTTTCAGCAAATTTACTTGATTTTAGAGGTAGCAAAAACCTCCAAATTTATGCAGATCATTTATGACCTATATTAGAGATGACCGGGGTTCTAACATTAATATATAATACTCGGGTAGATTGTCTATACAGTATTATATAATTTTTATAGATTATATATTTCATTTCGTATTTGTCGAGATTAGTTTTTTCTTTGTTTTTTTTATCTTGTTTCCTTTTATTTTTTGGTTTTTATTTGGTATTCCGTTTAGGTTAGTAGCTGTCACTCTTTTATACTTTCCTTTGTATTTTAATTTTTTTTCTTTTTCTTTTCTTGTGATGGATTTTGAGTAAAATCATTCCACCATCGAAGCTAGATGAGAAGGATTTAAAGAAAAAGGCAATCTTGACAAGGCTAACAACAGCCATTTAGTGAGTACAGGGATAACTTGCAGTGAGTTGCGGGCCTCTGTATAAGAAGAACTAGTTGTCATGTTAGGTCACACCTGGGTACTTCAGTATCAAGTGAGTTTTTATTAAATGTCGAGGATAATGCTGAAATCGGATGATCCTGAATTTTGATCTATTTTGATATGAAATTTTAAAATTTTTTTGAGATGGTTTTTTTTGTTTTGTCTTATAGGTTTGGGGTAAGGTTTGTGTGTAGATTTGATATTTAAAGAGTATATATGGATTTTAGCAAGGCTTATAGTTTCAAATAGAGACCCCAAATTCCAGCATCATCTGATTTCAGCATCATCCCTGACATTAAATTTAGGAGAATTTTAGCTAGCAGCCAGAAAAGTAGTGTAGCAGTATAATTTACCATCTCTAAAATAATATAATTATTACTATCTTCTATAATAAAAGCAGGACCGCTGGTTTAAAAAAAAAAATTAAAAATATTATATTAATTAATTAAAATTTACTAATTGATTATAATTTCTTGTACTAAAAAAACTTGTTTAAAAGCAAAAAATACATCAAATAAGTATATTTTATTTTACTTTTTTTAAAATTTGAAAAAAATACTTAATTTTAAAAATTTTTATCAAAAATTTAAAATTAAGTATCTTTGCCTTAAATTTTAAAAAAAATAAAATAAAACATACTAATATAATATATTTTTTGGTGCTAAACAAGTTTACTTAGAGTATAAAATTAGAATCCTTTAGTAAAATTTAGAGAATTATAGAAATTTGTTAATAAACTTATTAAAAATATTATTTTATATAAAATTTTACTAATTTATTATAATTTTTTGTATTATTTAAACTTGTTTAGCACAAAATTATATTAAATTAGCATATATATTTTTACTTTTTTAAAATTTGAAAAAATATTTATTTTTTAAAATTTTTATCAAAAACTCAAAATTAAGTATTGTTGCTTTAAATTTAAAAAAAATAAAATAAATTATATCAAAATAATATATTGCTTAAGGAGGACCTCAAAGAACTCTGATACAACTTAGATCCGAGTTTGTATAATATCAGCCAAATAGGCATATAAAATAGGCCAAAATTTAAAAATTTACTATATAAAAATGCAACATTTGATAAATTTCTATACAAAATTTCTTTTTTTAGTAACCTCTAAGTTATATCAAAGTTCTTTGGGGTCCTGTTTAAAGGTAGTGTGTACAAATTTCTAATTTCATATAAAATCGATTGTAGATTAACTTTGTATAACCAATTTATATAATATCATATGATTTATATATAAACATTATATGATCTAACCAATCATTTCTTTGTACAACCTACAAAAATCATAGCATTCTACAAAAATTTAATTATATATAAAATAGTGATTTAAGCCGGCTAAGGCAGCCGCAGCTAAGCTGGCTTAGCCAGCTAAGCCAGCTGATGTAATGTGATCGGCTGGCTAACACGACTAAAAGCTACCTATTATCAGAATCCGATAAATTCTGAAAAGGAACATAAAGTCAAATCACATATCCCGAAATATTCCAAATACAGAAAAATAGTTAGCTATTAGCCAGCCGCTTAGCTGATGATTTAGTTAGCTGGCTATGCCAGCCGACTGAAACCATACAGCTTAAATCACTAATATAAAGTTGATTTTTTTTAAAGCAATGGATATTGCGCAACTTTATTATTATAAACATACTATTTAAAACTACCTATTATATAATTTTATACAAATTGGTCAAAATCTTAAAAAATTTTATTAGAAGCATTTTTTTATTTACTATATAAAATTCTAATATACCACATAGATCATATAAAAAATAATCTATATTCATCCTACCCTTAATATTAAATAGTTTATATAGAGCAAAAAGTAAAATAAATTAATAAAATTTAAAAAATAATAGCATTTTGTATTGAAATACAAACTCTTTCCAATGGTTCCTTGTACCAAAGCTTTCAAAAAAACTAACCTATAAAAAACTATAGTTAGTAAATCTAAATACAACAAAACTTCACCAAGATGCTATTAAGTACAAAGTTTATTCACTAGATATTTTGTGTCTAAAATAAGGGTTGTCTAAAGCCGTGTGCGTCACGTGACATAGAGCCAATAAAATTGCTTGTTTTGATCAACACGGATTAGCCCGACAAAGAAAATAAAGTGAAAAAAAGTGAAAAACATCCAAAATACAAAAAACGAGCATCTAAACCTACCTTGGGGCATTAACAAAAAATGTCGAAAAGGCAATTTTACTATATAGAACATTCTAACTTTGATCCCAGACTAACTCTTACTCTAACTCTAATTAAAAAGTCAAAAACACATGACCGCACACGGCTTTAGACGTACCTCTAAAATAGAAATGAAAAAGACTAGCAGACTTTTAAACAAGACACCTTGGTGGACTATAGTACAATTGAGCAAAAAAGTAGTAAAGAATTTTAGAAGCTTTATCAAGCCCTATGAATACAAAAGTAAAAGTAGAGACTTGATTAGATATACTATTCTATACAGCATAACTCTTACAAACTTCTTTTGTTTTGGTACTTTTATAGTATCCTTTTGGACTTTTTAAAATTTCAAAAAAGTAAATGTTTTCTTTCAAAAAAATCAGCAATATTTACTTTTCTAAATTGGAAATGCACCTACCAAATCCGAATCAAGTTATAAATAAAATTAGGTTCTTTGGGATAAACAATAAATAATACAAGAGATGTTTTAAAGTAAAATTTGATCAAAATTTCTTTCTAAAATGTTCTATTAGTATCAGCAAATTTATAGTAGTACAATCTTTCAAAAGATTTTGTGAACCTGCAAAATCTTTCAAAAGATTTACATATACAATATATTTCAAAATATTTCAGGTTTTGAAATATTTTGAAAATGTTTTCAAAAGTGAATTTGAAATATTTTTTGAGCAGACTGGTTGGATCAGTAAGGGTGGTGATATATATTACATAATATGGGATCTGTTCCTTGAAAATCAAGTTTTGATCATATGATTTACTATGTCCTGTAAGGTCATTTTCAAGGAACAGACCCCATATAATTTTACTATACCCCTATCCCCTTTCCCCTACATAAGAGCAATTTGATAGGCTATTATGAACTTCTATATTTAACTAAGATTTCAGAGACCCTCTTCCCCTAAAATATTACGTAATATCTGTCACCACCCTAAATATGTAATCTGGGTCATACCAAGAATGTATTGGACTATATTTTCGAAATACTTCGAATATATTGAAATTAATCTGCAAATTTTGTATTACAAGATCAGATTAGACTTTTGTTTATATTGTTTTTTTATTTCGGTTTGTTTTTTGTTATTTTTGTTTTTTTTTGTTTTCGCTTTTTTTTGCTTTCATTTTGTTTTTCTTTTTTTTTATTTATTTATTTTTAATTTTTTTTGTATTTTACAAAAACACCAGCCCTTTGCAAGAAACTAACAACTTTTTAGCACTTTGCGCAAGCCTACTCAGACTTCTGAAACTTTGCAAAAAACACACAACTGATTTCCTCAGCAATTTCTAAATTTCTAGGAATGCTTCTTTAGAGAAATGGGCGCAAGTTTTTGCAAGTTCTCGCAAGGTTTTGCTTCATTTATTTTTTTGTTTCATGTTTTTTGTTTTTGTTTTTTTTGTTTTATTTTTAATTAATTTATTTATTTCAATACTTTGTGAGAACAGAACTTTTACTTTTTAGCACTTTGCAAGAAACCAACTCAGACTTTTCGGCACATTGCAAATTTTTTGGCATTTTGCAAAAACATTAACCCAGCTTTTGCAATTTCTGAATTTGCAAGAATGCAAACTCTTATTTTAGAGAAATGAAGATTTGGGGGCTTCGTTTATTTTTTTTATTAGTTTTTTACATTTTTGTTTTTTTGTTTGTTATTTTTTTTACTTATTTTTTTAATTTTTATTTTATTTTATTTATTCCTAACTTTTTCAAAACTTTGTAACTTTTTAGGCATTTTACAAAATTTCTCTGGCAATTTGCAAGAACACTAACACTTTTGAAAAATGTTTTTTTTTATTTTTTTCACTTCTTTACTATTTTTAGGAAGTATTTAAAAAAAGAGACCAAAATGAAGGTATAGCCAAACCAAAAAAAATAGCCAAAGCAAAGACAATAGAAAACAAAGAAGCGAAGATAATAGCTAACTATGGAGTGAGCGAAAATTTATGTATAGGGCTAGTTTTTTGTACATCAGCAAATTTTATATATAGATATATATCGATTACTAACTGGTAAGATATATATCGATACTCATCACCCCTGTCGATTACTATCGATAGTGATAGTAATCGATATATATCCGGTTATATCGAATATGATATCAATTAATAATTATTATATTCACATAATCATACTTTTTGAACATTTTACAGGTTTTCGCAAGTTTTCGCAATTTAATTATAAATTTTTTTTATTTATTATTATTATTATATAATATTTTAAATTATTAAATATACAATATTTGCAAGTTTTCGCTATTTAATATAAAATTT
>QKWP01002506.1:47763-62860 GCA_003550325.1 Gigaspora rosea | reverse complement strand
TAATCTTAATAAAGAAATAGAGGATAGACCTCCCTTTAAAAAAAAAAAAAAATAAAAAAAAAATAAAAAAAAAATTTGAGCTATATGAAGAAAAGTCTAGTATTTTACACGGATGGTTCTTGCAAAATAAAATATGAAGTAGGTTTACAAGAATTAGGAATAGGATAGATTCAATAGATAAAAGAGAGAATTTAGTAATAGATTGGTTAAGTCTTAAAGTAATAGGTTGGTCCTTATCCTTGTATGCAGAATTAACTTCGATTTGAACAGATTTGCTCATAACCCCAATTAAAAGGAAAGTCAAGATTTTAACAGATAGTGAAGAAACAATTAGGGGTATTGAAGAAGGGCTCAGTTATTTAGTAGATAAGCAAATCCTTAAAAGTAAGAGTTCCTTCTTAATCACTAGCATAAAGGATCTCATTATCAGAAAAAAGATCAATCTACAACTAGTCAAGGTACAAGTACACAAAGGTGATAAATGGAATGAGCTTGCAAACAGATTAGTCAAAAAAGGTAGAAAAGAAAAAAGCTTCATAAATACTAACTTAATTTTTAGTGATTTGCATGCATTTGTTCTCTTTTAGCAAAACTGAAAAATTGAAATACCTTTAAAAACTTTCATTAAAGCAATAAATACTACAAAAATCAAAGCCAAATGGCATTGCTCAGAGGCTTTTAGAAAATTGGAACCTAACAGTACAGAAGAAAATTTCTATTAGAAATCCTTTTGGAAATGTTTTAAAAAGTTCAAAAGGATAGCTTGTGATTCCATAAGAAAAAGCAATAAGAAAACATTCTTAATTAAATATATCTCCAAAAGTCTACTAGTATAAAGTACTTAGACACAGAAATCTGAATATTTACAAAGTAGTATATTGTATTGGGTGCGAAACCTAAGATAGAGAATCTGAAACATCTAGTCAAATGCCAAGCCAACAAAGATATCTGAACACAGTTAGAAATCTTGGCCTTGGATTTAGTAACAAATTTAGTAAAGAAGAAGTATAAGAAAGTCTTACTAACAGAATCTCTTTGTAATACCTTGTTGGAAAACAATATAAACGAAAAATATAAAATTTATAAAGCTATTTGTAAAAGCTTAATCCCTTCCAAAGTCTATCGTAATCTCATAAACTTGGGACTGAAAAGAATGCTTGTAGAAGAAATAATAGTGGGTTTTTTATATATTAGATGGAACACATTCAATAGTAGTATCTGGAAAGAGCGGTATGAATGAACCATTGTATAAGAATAAGAAAATAGTATTACACATGAAGAGAAAAGGAAAAAAACTTGAAGGAAAGGAAAAAAAGAAACCTTTAAGAAATTAGAAACTTTGGAAGATAAAGAAAAAGAACCTCGAAAAGATGCCAGACTCTAAGAAACCAAGAAGAGAAACAAAGAATGGTTAAAAAAAGAAATTGAGAATTAGTATTTAAAAATGAAACTGCCATTAAATCAATCAAGTTAGTGAGCAATTTTATAATTAAAGGTACTACTTTAGGTACATAATTTGATGGTTTGACATAGTGTTCATAGTCGATAGCACATTAGTCGAGTTAGTCGACTTAGCCAGCTAAGTTGATCAATTTTTTCAAAGATCGGCTTAGTCGACTTCCTATAAATTTATTATACTCAACGGCTCCTGTAAATTTATTATACTCAAAATTTATTTTACAATTTAATACGTACTATACTAAATATGCGAAAACCATCAGTTTTTCTTAAATGATTATTTACTAATTAGCTGCATTATTGATAGTATATACTCTAAAATAACAATTGTTTTGCTTTCATATTAGTAAGAGAAACAAAAAAAAAATAAAAGAACTTCGATTTACATATCAAATATGTATCAGTTTTCTTATTAGCCTATGAAACAATTTCGGCTATACATTTTATTGATAATTTATAAAAATGCTTTTAAGAATGTTCGATATTGGTCAGTTCGTTATGATTTTATAATTGCTTAAACAGTTTTAGTTAATAATATAAATAAAATGCATGTATCGTTAATAAGCGTATTGCATAGAATTATATAAATTCTCTCAAATGCTCAGCCTTAAGTATATTTATTCGAAGAGTTTCATTTAACAATTTCCAAAAATTATCACATTTATTAAATGGAGGTTTCAAAATCGTATTTCAAATATTAGTAGGGATGTTGAATTATAAATCGAAAAAATAAATATGATTCTATAATTTTAATTTTGAACCCCCTAATATAAATATGAAACAAAGCTAAATCCAAACATAAAATATAATGAATGCATCATTATACCTGTTCTTATTTACAATTAAAGCTAGAACTAGACTAAATAAGAATTAGTTAAAATCAGAAATGGTCAGCGTTTACCATTATAGGGCTTCGAAGAAAATTCTTTAATTACAAATCAAAGTTTAATTATAATCAAGATTTGATCAAGAAGTCCGAGATCATATATGGTAGACACTGATCCAAATAAAATACAATTGATGAAAAGTGCGTAATGAAACAAGTAATAGCTAAAATGCTTACTACCATACCTTTACCATTTACATCACTGTTTTTTTAAATAGAACTGAAACAATAGTCGTTAGTACAATAAATGCCTTTCAATAAGATCATGCTACGATTATAAAAAAATGAAACTTTAAAATTAGTTTATAAATCAACAAACATAGAGTATATCATTGTAAAGTACAAAGCTTCGTAAAATTTTTATATAAATTAAGAATAAATTCATTGCCAAATAAATATATGTTCAATAAATATTAAATTTTATCAATAATGGAACAAGATAATTTTCAGAAAATAATCTAAGTTCTAACCTTGAAAACTATGAAAATCTGGAACGATTTGACAGTTATGAAAGCCCTGAGAACCTTGAAGAATTCGAGAATCCTGAAAATTTTGAAGCCATTAAAGACTCTGAAGACTTTGAAAATCCTGAAGACATCGATGATTCTGTTGACCCTGAAAACCCTAGAGATTCCGAAAATCTTGGAGATTCTGAAAACCCTGAAATGCAGAATAATAATAATTTAGCATCTTGTTCTAATTTAGCATCAGATTCATCAAAAAAAAAGAAAAAATCCTATACCTATTTATAGAAAAAAGAAAAGACCCGATGTTCGAAGCTGGATATGGGATTACACAGGATATAACAAAGTTACTAAACGCAAATACTGCTTAGTTGAAGAAGATATTGCTATAAAAAAATGTTCAACTACATTTGAACCCAGTATTTCAGTCACCAATATCGCTGCACATTTACGTGCTGTACATAGAATTTTTAAAAATCAAAATCTAAATATGTCTGTAACTTCTTCAGCTAGTACTACAAAATTCCAAACAACAATTACTTCATTATTTGAAGAACATGTTGAATGCACACGACCTCTTCCTGATAGCCAACAAAATCATATTACTTACCATTTGGTGGCTTGGTTGGTTGAAGCAATGATTCCGTTAATAATAACTGTTTCAAAGATTTTTGTCAAGAAATTAACCCAAGATTTAAAATTCTGTGCACAAATACAATTAAAAATAAAATTGTCGAATCAGTACTATATATGCGATTGAATTTAAAACAACTAATAGATCAAACAATGATATTTGTTTGTATTACAACTGATCTTTGGACTCAAAATCATACCCCTATATCGGTGTAACTGCTCATTGGCTTACGGAAGATTTTATGATGTATCAAGCTTTACTTACAATCGAGTACTTTGAATATCCTCATACAGAAGACCGCATTGAAGATTTTTTGCGTAAAGTTCCTACTAATTGGAATATACTTGATAAATTGGTTGCAGTAACAACATAATGCAACATCAATGGTAAAAGCAATTAGGCAACTAGAAGCTACTCATTTGGGGTGTGCAGCACATTCAATTCACCTTGCAATTTCAGACGGCTTGAAGGAAAGTGGTACCCTAATTGAAAAAGCAAAAATTATGAATAATTTTTTGGTTAACCGTGATAAGTATTGATCACGTTTCCGCAAAATTCAAACTGAAATAAATAAAAAAAAACTCATAAATTCAACAAATCAATCTACTACAATATTGGAGCCTATTTCAAGTGATACTGCTATCCGCTGGAACTTTACCTATGTTCTTCTTAAAAGGCTTGTGGATCTTTGTGAAGCAATTGTAGCATTAGCTAATAATTTGACAAAAGATCCTGAAAGAGCAATCCATAATGATGGAAATTCTTTCAAAGAAAAAATTATCTTGGATAATGATTGGCAAGGACTAGATGAATTATGTAAATTACTTCATCCTTTTGCACGTGCATCTGTTTACATGGGTAGTAGCTATACATAAGGACGAAAACATTTCGGGTTCTAAACCCGAAATTAAAATTTGAAGACGAAATTGTTTTTGACCTATTTTACTTGAAAGACGAAATTATTTGATACTTTTTTTGAATAGACGAAATTATAAAGAACATATCTATATAAATTTTATTTGCTCTTCCTTATAAAAAATTTTAACTTTTTCTAATGAAGACGAAATAGGCCTTTTTCAAAAATCAATTTCGGTGGCATCACTAGTGGTAGCCAATACCCAATACTAAAAATGATATATCCAACAATACAACATCTATTTGGACATTTAGATCAAATTGAAGATCAACTTACTAACCCTTTTGTTATTGCTATACTTATCTCCCTTCGTGACTCTATGCAAAGCCAATGGGAAGATCCTAACATAGTTGGGTGGCTTGTATATTGTTAGATCCTCATTTCAAATTATTATCAACAGCACTACCTAATAAACGTAATGATGTGATTAATGAATTACGAAGAAGAATCAACCTCTCCCTACAAGAATCACAAGATTTAGTTACTGATAATCCAATAAAGGCATCTGATATGTCCTCATTTTTTGAAGAAGAAGCAGAATCAACCCCTTTATCCCTTGATATCGAATTGCAAATATATTTGTCCATTCTACAAATGCCCAAATATGAACTTATGGATCCTCTTTATAAAAATAATAATCCTTTAATTTGGTGGAAAGAGCATCGAATTACCTTACCACTTCTTGCTAAACAGGCCCAAATTTTTCTTGGAATACCAGCAACCTCAGTTTCTGCAGAAAGACTTTTTTCTGATGCAGGTAATGTTTTAACTGATAAACACAATCGTTTAAGTGCTAATATGGTTCACGATTTGCTATTTTTAAAAGAAAACTCGTTAATAATGAACGTTTATGCTAGATTATAAAAAAAATAATAAATTTTGAAATATGTATCTTCAAAAAAAAGATGTTACAGTAATTAGCGGTGGCACCGAAACTTATAAGTTTAGATGTTAAAGTTAGAGTTTGATAAATTTTTTTTAAAATTAGAATTCGATAAATAGTTTTTTTTTGTTTAAATTAGGCTTTTTTTTTATTAACAATTATTAATAATTAAAGATTAAAATATATGTATTATATTACAGTATTAGTATTTGTGTTCCGATTCTGGATTTGATTCTCAATTCTGATTGATCCTATTAAAGATACTAATATATACTGTCAATAAAGCACTTTTTTTTAAATATATGATTACTGCTTAGTTAGCTAAGCCGGCTAAGCCGAAATTTATATTATCGACTTAGTTAGCCGATATTTTGAGACCGACTACTAACACGCATCTACTTATTTGCGCGGGTAATACAAGCTTCTGGAGAGGAAATAGCCAATCGGAGAGTGCAAATTTTGACTATTCCGGATCAGCCCGACGAAGAATTCGAACACGCGTAAAAGAAGAAAAAAGCGAAAATAAGCAAAAACTAATGTTTAAATCGATCTTGGTGCACTAATTAAAAATGACGGGAATGAAATTTTACTTATACTATATTAAACATCACTCTAACCTTATAGCCTCTAACATTAAGACCCTAACCCTAAATTTTTATTTCACGCACTTAGTTTATTTACAAAATCAGATTTTCTTTTTTGGGTTGTGTTACCCGTGCAAATAAGTAAAATGCTACTAATACTAGTTTGACAGAAGTTCTAAATTATGTGATTTAGTGTGACGAGTCATATTTGGGTAGCTAAGTAGGGTCGACAGCACCAGGATGTAGGTGAGATTTTCTGGATCACGTGACAATCCGATCTCCGATCCAGGTCGGTATTACGTGATCACGTGATTACTTATTTTGCGCAGTAATACAAACTCCTAGAGAGGAAATAGCCAATCAGGAGAGTGCAAATTTTAACTATTCCGGATCTACCCAACAAAGAATTCCAACACGCGCACAACAAAAAAGAAAAAAACAAAAATATGCAAAATTTTTTTTATTATATTATTATATTATTATTTTAATTTTCATTTTTTTTTATTTTAATTTTTTGGTTTTTTTTTAATTTTTTTTTTTTTTTAATTATTTTTCTTTTTTTTATTTAATTTTTCGTTTTTTTTATTTAATTTTTTAAAATTTTTTATTTTTTTTCGTATTTTTAAATTATTATATTTTTATTTTTTTTATTTTAATTTTTTGGTTTTTTTTAATTTTTTCGTTATTTCTTTTTTTTAATTATTTTTCTTTTTTTTATTTAATTTTTTTCGTTTTTTTTCTTTAATTTTTTTAAAATTTTTTATTTTTTTTTTAAATTATTATATTTATTTCTTTCTATTTTAATTTTTCGTTTTTTTTTTTAATTTTTTAATTTTTTTCTTTTTTTTTAATTATTTTTCTTTTTTATTATTTTATTTTTTTCGCTTTTTTTATTTAATTTTTTTAAAATTTTTTATTTTTTTTTCATATTTTAAATTATTATATTTTATTTTTTTTTATAATCATTTTTTTTTTTTAGTATTTTTATTTTTTTCTTCAATCGTTTAATTTTTTTTCTTTTTAATTGTTTAATTATTTATTTATTTATTTATTTATATTCATCTTTTTTTTTGTTTTTTTAATCGTTTTAATTTTTTTATTTATTTATTTAAGTTTAAATTCGGCTTGTTTTTTAAAATTCGTTTCAATTTTAATTTTTTTAAATTAATTAATTATTTTTTTTATTCGTTATAATTTATTTTATTTTATTTATTTAAATTACAGTATTTATTAAATTATTTTTTTTATTTTTAGGAAAATAATTATCGGAACAAGATTGGAAGAATTACAAAACCAGGCACGACGAACAAGAACACTTTAGAAGCTCTTATTTAGTGAATCGTTTCATCGCAACCAAATAACATCAACTAACATACCCTAACCTACTAACTAATTTACCCTAATCTACTAACCAACTTACCCTAACCCTACCAACTAGCTTATCCTAACCCTAACAACCAATTCACTCTAACCCTTCAAGAAACATGTCAAAAGCAACGATATCTCCAATCACGATGAAATGGCCTCCACAAACGCAACATGAATAATGACAGCACCCATTTATAACGACACATGAAATGACGACTACAGAAAGAAGTGGAAGAATTAAATATGTAACAAATAAAAACTATCAGCGACACCAGAAGCAAATCAAGCAACGAAATCTACCCAAAGGAAATACAAATAATGACTCGACCTACCATAATTGCGGCACCAAAACGGACGGCACAAAACTGAACCCAACGACTATAGAAAGAAAGGTGGAAAGTAGAGATGTGATAAAAAAAAAACACCAGCAAAGGCAACTTACCTATAACAGCGACACGGCACCTATGAAACTACGACTCCATTGACATTGACGACGACTTCATTGACGACGACTTCATTAACAACGACTCCATTAACGACGACTCCATTAACAATGGCTCCATTAACGATAACTCCATTTACGACGACTCCATTAACGACGGCTCCAACTACGGCGAAATTAAATCTAAAAAAAAAAAAAAAATAGAACAAATACAAAAACAAAATAAAAATAAAAAAAAAGATTATCTGGGTACATGTGTGCGATCATCACTAAATACAGCAGTAATGTAACGATCATCCGGAGGAGAGTCGGAGTGTCGAAGTACACGTGACCCAGAAAATCTCACCTATATCCTGTCTAACTCAAGTAGGGTCAAACTTACACTTTAAGACATAACAATTTAGTAGTCAATATAGTAGTTTTATTGTATTTAAATTAAATTGAATTATTCTTAATAAAGTACTAATGAGACTATCAAAGAGAAAAATATATATATATATAATTTCTAAATTTTTCTATACTTCTTTAAATTTATATTAATATTTAGCTATTATTTATCTGTAATTTTCTTAGCAACTACTAATCCAAATTGAATAAATTTTTACTATAAATATATAAATTATCTGGCTATAATAGGACCCCAAAATATACATGGATAGGTCAGGTATGAGTTTGCTTATTTTTGAGGTTTTTTATGCAGATCTTTTCTATTTATAGGGGATGGCTAAAGCCATATACCCACGTGATTTTTTGAAAATTTAGTTAAAATTCGTATTAAAAACTATTTAGCATTAGGGTCAGGATTAGAGTTAGGACCAATAGAGGTAAAATTACTTATTAATGGCCCAAGATAGGTTTAAAATGCTGTTTTTATGTTTTTGTGTTTTTTTTTGTTTTTTGACTTCTTCGGGCTGATCCGTGTAAACAAAATTTCGTGCCTCCGTTTGGTTGATTTACATGAAAATATCACGTGGGTACATTGCTTTAGACAACCCCTATTTATAGTAATTTTTTGCTTAATTTTGAAGTTTTTTCTGCAGATCTTTCTATTTTTAGCAACCCTATAATTAACCTGACCTATCTATGTATATTTCGGGACCTGCTATAATATATTAAAATTTTAGCTAAATTAAATATTAGTTTTTAAGAAATTACTTAAAAACTATTTTAATAAAATTATATATAGTTTTTAAGCAATTTTCCTAGAACTAGTATAAAATGCTATATAAAAGTTTCTCTATATATTATATTCTTTATAAATTAGATTTGGTTCTATAATATGTTAAGGTTTTGGTAAAATGTAAGAGACCCAGAGTATACAAATAGGAAAACACTAATAAAATAGAATAAACTCTCTATTTATTAGATTAGGAGCCCAAATATTTAGTACAAAAATTATATATTATACATTTTAGCAAAAATCTCTAAAAAGCAAAAAAACAGTTTTTACTAATTATTTTGGCATATAGTGATCCAATTTAAATAAACTTTTTTTTTAAAATAAAGCTTTTAGAAAGATGTATCTAAAAAAAAAAGTTTATTCAACTCTAATTATTGGATTAAAATTATTTAATTGATAATCTATAAGTTATTTAAAAAAAATGATCTACAATTACTATATAACTATAACACAAATTAATTAATAAAAATCCTAATTTATAAATATACAAATTTTGCTATAAATAAATAGTTTCCAAGTAAATAAAAAACTTAAAGATCTAAATCTTGCTTTATAAAGCTTTAAAAAACTAGTTTTTATTGTAGCTTAACTAAAAAGTATAAATTATCATGTACAAAACCTTTATTGATAATAAACCCACTATATAGTATGCCCAAATACAAATTACAGAATTCATATTAAATCTAGGTTTTCTCAAATATCTAACCACTTATTATAAGTGCAAAATGCAACTCTGATCTGAATATATCTGAATATAAATATATATACAGATATAAGTATATATCCAAATATAAATATATATATATTAGCATAGTGGACTTTTAATTTAATTAGATAATCAACCAATATGTTATACAATTTCTGTTATATATATATATGTACTTATTTTTCTATTCAGATTTATTTTCTATTCAGATTTATTTTTTATCTGGATTTATTTTCTATTTAGATTTATTTTCAGATTTATTTTTTATCTGGATTTATTTTTTATTTAAATTTATTTTCTATCTGAATTTATATATTATATCTAAATACAGAAATTCAAAAAACTGAATTCAGATTTATTTAAAATCTGGATTTATCTGGATATAATTATATTTGAATTCAACTACTATTTATCTAAAAAACTTATCTGAAAATACTAACTTTAATAACTCTAGTAACAATAGCTTAATAATAAAAACATATTTAGAAAAAGAAATGTATCAAAAATATATAAAAAAAGGCCCCAAAGTATCAGAAAATAGCAATTTCAATAATTCTAATAACGATAGCTCCAATAGCAAAATTATATTCAAAAGAAAGAGAAGTATCAAATATATAAAAAAAAAGATCCCAAAACAAAAACTTAACTAAAAATAGTAATTTCAATAACTCTAGTACCATATGTTTCTGAAAATAAGCTATCCTTTTTGCCAAAAAATATACAAAAAAATGTAGGAATAGCTTATTTTTGGATTGTTGAATTTTTTGAAAAATTGAAAATTGTACTACTAAAAAATTGTCCAAATAAAACCAAATTTTTACTATAAAATATATTTTGATTCCTGAACAATTTTACTTAATTATACTTTTGAGATTTACTTAGTAAAATTTAGACTTTTATATATAGCAACACAAACAATTCCTTTAAAAATTTTAAAAAAATAAGGGGAGTAGCTTCTTTTAAAGGTAGCTTATTTTTAGAAATATATTATATTGATAGTTCCAATAGTGAAATCATATCTAGAAGAAAAAAAAAGCATCAAATATATAGAAAAAAGACTCCAAGATAAAAAACTTTTCTAAAATGGTAACTTTAATAATAATAGCTTCAATAGAGAAATCATATCTAGAAGAAAAAAAGCATTAGTAAATATAAAAAAAAATGATTCCAAAACAAAAAACTTATCTAAAAATAGCAACTCCAGTAATGACAGCCCTAATGGCAAAATTAAAAGAAAGAAAAGTACTAGCAAAACATGAACTTACAAAGAGTAGATGTTGAAATAACAAAAAAAAATCTACTGTATTAAAAATAAAAACGCATTTATATACCTAATTCAATTAAGTTGCACAACTGATTATCTAGTGTCAAGTCAAAGAGTTAAGGTTTATGTAATACAAAAATCTCACCTATATCTTGTATCTGTTTTCTATATTTAAAACTTTATATAATATAAAGATTTTTATATAGTAATTTATTTTTATTAAAGTATAGTTCAAATAATAAAAGTTGTATAAAAATCTATTTGTTTATTAAAAAGTTTTATTAGTAGAAACTTTAACTTGGCTACAATATTCTATCTTCTTTATTTTTGTCACAATATAGATACTTGAATTGAAACTAGCTTAAGTTATTTAAAATTCTAATATATTGATTGTATATATGCAAGGATGATAATTTTCTGTAGCACTAAACCCAAATTTTGCAGTAATTTACTCCTAATTTTTGTAATAATATATAAAAAAAAATTTGGATTTTTTTGTACAAAAAATTTTTATTTTTGTACAAAAAAAAATTAAATTATTAATATACTAAAACTTTCTAATATACTATAATCATGTTTGTGTTAACTAATTATCTATCTTTCTAAAAATTTTTGTTAAAAGTAGGATATCTTGTTGGTTTATAATATATAAATTTGCAAATCCCTGTTTCTGATTGGCCAAACCACCAGTTTGGCCAATCAGAAATAGGAAATTTGCAAATTTATATATTATACAAGCTAACAAAATACTTTACCCTTAAAACTTACAAATAATTAAATAATTTGATTGGTCCTAATGAAATTCTAGTCAAAATTCTGCATCTTTCTGCAATAAAATCCAATTTCTGCAAAATTCTTATAAATTCTATGCATTCTGTATTTTGCAAAAAACATTGTTCCTGTATTAGAGCTGCTTTTATATATCAATATTTTAAAATATATAGGCCAAAAGAAAAAATTTTTATATTTTTAATTAATTATTAAAAATTTTTTAGTATTAAATAAAATAGATTTTAATCTAAATTATTATATTATTTTTATTGTTATGATATTGTTTTATTTTAATAATAATTAAGCATATACAATTTATTATATTTGAAAAAAAATTTTTTTTAAAAAAAAAATATTTTAAATAATTTTGCAACCACTATATAGTTGTATGAGCTTGTACTATGCAAGTGCATTAATATGCATATGATAAAAATTTAATTAAAATTTGAGCAAAATTGAATTACTGGTTGTGAAAAATTTAAACTTTAAAGTAAAATAATTTGATTTTTTTTACTATATATACATATGACAATTACTATTTGTACACGGGGTGTTTGAACACGGGGTGAATAAAACCAGCCAATATCCCAAAATTTCGATTATGAAATCTCTTTTTGGCTTCTAACAAAAAAAATTCCTTGCGAAATTTTGGTATAAACTATACCTTACCTCAATCCCAAATTCACCCTTACCCTAACCATAAGAAAGGGCTTAATTTTTCGTTCGTAGAAATTGTTTTGATTTGCATGTTACACAAATTTGCAAATCACAAAATTAATAAAATTAATACTCGTGTACCATATACCCTGTGTATAATTAGTAAAAATCTATACGTATATATAAATTAGAGTGGTAACATATATTACGTAATATAATTTTACTATACCCCCTACCCCCATATAAGAGAAATTTGATTGGCTATTATGAACTTCTATATTTAACATAAGATTTCAAAGACCCCCTAAAATATTACGTAATATCTGTCACCACCCTTACTATAGTAAATTATATAGTAAATATTTTTAAAAAAAGTTATTATTAATAAATTTTTTAATTTTATCAATAAAATAATCAAAATAATTTTATTTTTATTAATTTGGTAATCTAATAAGTATATTAAATTAAAAAATTAAAAATTAATTTGTACAAAAAATATTTTAATTAGAGCTATTTGAGATACAAATCTTTTTGCACCAGTTTATAATTAATTTGTGATCCACCTAAGAACTAGTGAAAAAACATAGTAAACAGTGGAAATATGCTTACTATATATTTTTTGCCTTTTTTGGAATCTGGAGTTTCCCAAAGGACAACCCGATTTTATACTAAGTAAACATTTCTTTTACATTAAGTAAAAGTTGTAGAGGGGAAAATTCCGATCATAATGGCAGTTAAATCATTAAAATTGGCCCAGTGGGTTGCAAAATATGAGCACTTTTGTCTTTGTGATTATATGTTTACTTTTTTGTTTACACCATATAGTTGCAAAGACCAAAATGCTTATATATCGTAATCCACTGGGCTGATTTTAATGATTTAACGGCCATTATGACTGGAATTTTCTTTTTTACAATTTTTATTTAATTTAAAAGAGATATTACTTAGTGGAAAAATCTTTGGGAAACTCCAGATTCCAAAAAAGGCAAAAAACAATA
The DNA here is from genome assembly GCA_003550325.1 of Gigaspora rosea. Classification (NCBI taxonomy): domain Eukaryota; kingdom Fungi; phylum Glomeromycota; class Glomeromycetes; order Diversisporales; family Gigasporaceae; genus Gigaspora; species Gigaspora rosea. The sequence continues at coordinate 49,649 of QKWP01002506.1, read as the reverse complement.
GTAAATTTCCCACGATTTACTATGTTATTTCACTGGTTCATAGGCGGATCACGAATTAAATATAAAAATTTTATATAGTCACTGCTATTATATTTAGTAACTTTTTAGAAATAATTGAATACAGTTAGACCTTCATAAATACAACCTTCATAAATGCAATATCTCCCTAAATGCATGTATTTTTCTTGTTTGTAAAATGTTATTAGTACTAAATGCATGTGTTCTATATTCTGTAAATACAAGTTCTCTTAAATAACATTTTATATTATTCTAACTTTTCTAAATGCATGTAGCCAATCAAATTTTAGTATTTAAGATTGATTATATAGTTTTTAGTAAGAGCTATACAAATTTGATAATCTAATTTTTAAAGCTACAATTTAATTGGCTTTCTCTAAATGCAAATCTCCCTAAATGCATATTGTAACTTGTCCCTATGAATTGCATTTATAAAGATTTGACTGTATAGCTACTCTTTTTTTATAGCTATCCAATTTTTATATTCCGAGCAGGTAACTATATTGAGATGCAACTATAGGTGCTAGTGAAATTAACCTATTTCACCAGATAAAATGGTGAAATAGATTCACCAGAATTACACCAAAATTTTATTTTGGTAAATTGGTGAAATTGGTGAAATTAGTGAATTGGTGAATTGGTAAATTGGTAAAATTGGTGAAATTGGCGAATTGGTGAATTGTTGAATTGGTGAAATAGTGAATTGAATTGGTGAAATGGTGAAATGGTGAATTGGTGAAACAGTGAATTGGTAAAATGGCGAATTAGCAAATTTGCTCAGTCCTATAAACAGTTAATAGTTCTGACCTCAAAGTGTGCCTGTAAAAAATATAAAATGTAAAAACTTGAACAAAAACCTAACCAAATTCCAGGCTGAAATAATTCCAGACTCTGAAAATTCACCATTTCACCATTCCGCTGTTTCACCATTCTACCAATTCACTAATTCACCAATTCACCAATTCACCAATTACACCAATTACACCAATTTACCAGATATACCAGTTTCACCATTACCAGATTGGTAATTGGTGAAATGGTGAAATCATTTCACCATTCTGATTTAATTTCACCAGCATTTATAAATACAACTATAAGAATAAAACTGAAACCAATCTCTAAATAAACTCTAAAACTTTTGATTTTTACAAAGCAAAAATGCTAATAATTATTTTTTATAAGACTGTATATATTATCAAGATTTTTAAATTTTTAAAAGAAAAAAATGTAATTATTAAAACAGTATATAAATGCTTCTCTTTCTTATTTGCATAGAAAAATTTAAAATTTTTACAGAAAATTACAGGTTATAATATTTGTATAGTTGGCTAATTAATGCAAATTCAAATGTGTTTATTGGCTAATTAAATTAATTAAAAATTTTTTCAATATATAAAATATATGAAAAAATAAATTTATTATTAATAAAAATAGGACATTTTTAGGCATTTTTAGCTAGAGATATATAACTTATATATCTCTGGCTTATTAGTCAATTAAAACAGACAAAAGTCACATGACCTATTTTTCAAACTATCATCTAGTCGAGAGCACCTGTTCGATCGATCTCTGATCCAGGTTGGGATCATATGACTATACAAGCACCTAGTATATGAATTTAATCATATTTATTGTAACTCTAAAAAAAAAATACAAGAAATCAATACAAATTACAGTGGCCTACCATAGAGGTTGGAACCGGTTTTAAATATTCGAGTTTATCACATCTAAATTCGAGTTTATCACACCAAAATTCGAGTTTATCACATCAACTATTAATAAATGACGTGATAAACTCGAATTTTGGTGTGATAAACTCGAATTTAGATGTGATAAACTCGAATATTTAAAACCGGTTCCAACCTCTA